>CAUYLG010005146.1:0-20462 GCA_963573385.1 Cacajao melanocephalus | reverse complement strand
TCAAATCTTTTTTCAAAGTTCTTAGTTTCTTTGCATTGGGTTAGAACATGTTCTTTTAGCTCAGAGAAGTTTCTTATTACCCACCTTCTGAAGCCTGATTCTGTCAATTCATCACACTCATTCTCCATCCAGCCTTGTTCCCTTACTGGTGAGGAGTTGTGATCCCTTGTAGGAGGAGAGGCGTTCTGGTTTCGGGTGTTTTCATCCTTTTTGCACTGCTTTCTTCCCATCTTTGTGGATTTATCCACCTGTCATCTTTGCAGTTGTTGACTTTCAGATTGGGTCTCTGAGTGGGCGTCCTATTTGTTGATGATGAAGTTATTTCTTTCTGTTTCTTAGTTTTCCTTCTAACAGTCAGGCCCCTCTGCTGTAGGACTGCTGAGGTCCACTCTGGGCCCTGCTTGCCTGAGGATCACCTGCAGCAGCTGCAGAGCAGTAAGTATTGCTGTCAGTTTCTTCTTCTGCTATCTTTGTCCCAGAAGGATACCTGCCAGATATCAGTCTTAGCTCTCCTTTACGAGGTGACTGTGGATATACAGGGGTCAGGGAGCTGCTTGAGGACAGTCTGTCCTTTATAGGAGCTCAAGTGCTTAGCCGTGAGCTCCGTTCTTCCATTCAGAGCTGCTGGGCAGGTACGTTTAAGTCTGCTGCAGCCGATCTCATAAACCTCTTTTTTTTATTTTTCCAGATGCTCTCTCCTGGGGATTTAGGGCTTTATTTATGAGTTTCTGTTTTGCTGCTGCCTTTTTTCAGTGCTGCCCTGCCCAGTGAGTAGGCATCCTAGTCACTGTTTGCCTGCAGAGGCTTTGCTAAGCTGCTATGGACTCCACCCAGCTGCCGTGTGAACTTCTCTGCAGTCCTGTTTATAGGGGTATGGTTAGAATTGCCTTGGCAATGGTGGCCCACCTCTAATGATGGTGGACTCTCACTGTAATGTCGGGCTGCCTCGGCAATGGCGGGCTGCCTCAGCAATGGCAGACTACCTCCATAGTGGTGGACTGCTCGGTAATGGCGGATGCCCCTCCCCCACAGAGCTGGACCATCCCTGGTTCAGCTGTGCTTGCTGTGAAACTCTCAATCCAGAGCATTTCAGATTGCTGTTTTTTTGTGGGGGTGGGAACAGCCGAGCCTGTTCACCTGGCTCCCTGCCTCAGACCTCTTTTTTTTTTTTTTTTTAGTTGAACGGGTGACTCTGTCTTTCAAGTGTTCCAGTCGCCTGTTGAAAGGGCCTGGGATCTGTGTGATTTCCCATGCGGCGACCCACTGTGCTGGCTCAAACAGCCATGCTGAGATTCGTGGTGCTTTTTTTCCCTGAAATCTCCTGGCCTGGCTCCCTGTTTTGGTCCCCTTTTTTATCAGTTGAGTGAGTGACGCTGTATCCCAGGAGCTCCGATCACCAGCTAAAACAGTGCCCGGACCCGTGTATTTTGTGCGGAGAACCACCGCGCTGGGCAAAACAACAGCCCCGGGCAAAACAGTGGCAGCAGGCAAATCAGCCACACTGATGACCCATGGGGCTTCTCTGCCTGGGAATCTCCTGGTCTGTGGGTGATAAAAATCCGTCTGGAAATGCAGCTTCCACTCACCCTCTGCTCTTTTGCTGGGAGCTGCAATCATAAGCTGCTCCTAATCATCCATATTGGATCCCCCCCGAGTCTGTGTCTTTTAATTGATAATTTAGCTCATTTACATTTAAGGTTAATATTGTTATTTGTGAGTTTGATCCTGTCATCATGATGCTAGCTGTTATTTTGCAGACTTGTTTATGTGGTTCCTTCATAATGTCACTGGTCTGTGTACTTCAGTATGTTTTTGTAGTGGCTTGTAATGGTTTTTCCTTTCCATATTTAATGGTTATTTCAGGAGTTCCTGTAAGGCAGGCCTGGTGGTGGTGAATTCCCTCAGCATTTTCTTGTCTATAAAGGATCTTATTTCCCCTCCAATTAGGAAGCTTAGTTTGATAGGATGTCAAATAATGGGTGAAAAATTATTTTCTTTAAGAATGTTGAATATTGGCCCCAATCTCTTCTGGCTTTTAGGGTTTCCACTTAAAGGTCTGCTGTTAATCTGATTTAATTTCCTTAGTAGGTGACCTGGCCTTTTCCTCTGACTGCCCTTAATATTTATTTTCTTCATTTTAACTCAGAGAATCTCATGATTATGTGTCTTGGAATTGATCTTCTCATAGAGTATCTTACTGGAGTTCTCTGCATTTCCTGAATTTGAATGTTGACCTGTCTTGCTAGGCTGTGGAAGTTCTCCTGGATGATATCCTGAAATGTATTTTCCAACTTGGTTCCATTCTCCCCGTCACCTTCAGGTACCCCAGTCAATTGTAGGTTTGTTCTGTTTACGTAATCCCTTATTACTCAGAGGTTTTATTTGTTCCAGTTTATTCTTTATTCTCTATTCTTGTCTGTCTTATTTCAGAAAGACTGTCTTCAAACTCTGAGATTCCTTCCTCTGCTTTGTTTATTCTTCTGTTGATACTTGTGATTGCATTGTAAAGTTGTCATATTGTGTTTTTCAGCTCTGTCAGGTGGGTTATATTCTTCCCTAAACTGGCTATTCTGGTTATTAGCTCCTATATTGTTTTATCATGATTCTTAGCCTCTTTGCATTGGATTACAATGTGCTCCTTTAGCTCAGTGAAGTTTGTTATTACTCACCTTCTGAAGCCTACTTCTGTCAATTCAGCCAAGAGGCTAAGAATCATGATAATACATGAGCTGATAATCAGAATAGCCAGTTTAGGGAAGAACGTAACCTCAGCCCAGTTCTGTGCCCTTTCTCTAGGTATTGCATTTATTTGAAGGAATAGAGGCACTATGGCCTTTTGCTTTTTCAGCATTTTTGTGTTGATTCTTTCTCATTTGTAGGCTTATCTAGCTTCAGTCTTTGAGGTTGCTGACTTTTGAATGAGTTTTTTATGGGGTATTTTCTGTTGATGTTGTTGTTTTCTGTTTCTCTTTCTTTTAACAGTCAGGCCACTCTCCTATAAGGCTGCTATGGTTTGCTGGGGGTCTGCTCCAGACCCTACTTGCATCAGTTTTTTTTTTTTTTCATACCTGAATGTATCACCAATGAAGGCTGTGAGACAGCAAAGATGTCAACCTGCTCCTTCCTCTGGAAGCTCTATCCCAATGGGGTACTGACCTGTTTCTGGCCCAAGCACACTTAAAGGAGGTGTCTCAAGACCTGTTGGGAAGTCTCACCCAGTCAGGAGGAGTGGGATCAGGGACCAACTTAAAGAAGCAGTCTGACTGCTTTTTGGTAGAGAAGGTGTGCTGCACTGGATGGAACCCGTTCTTGTCCAGAAAATCCTCTCCAAAGCCAGCAGACTGGAATGGCCGAATCAACTGTACCACAGAGAAGACAGCCACCCCTCCCTCTGGGAGCTCCATCCCAGGGAAAGTTCAGAGAACTGTCCATATAACCCTAGGTAGAATGGCTGAAGACCCCACAGGGAGGTCCTGCTCAGTGAGGAGGACTGGATTGGGATCCCACTTAAAGAAGAAGTCTGGCCAGGCACAGTGTCTCACACCTGTAATCCCAGCACTTTGTGAGGCTGAGGCAGGCAAATCATGTGTGGTCGGGAGTTTGAGATCAACCTGATCAACATGGAGAAATCCTGTCTTTACTAAAAGTACAAAATCAGCTGGGCATGGTGGCACATACCTGTAATCCCAGCTACTTGGAGGCGGAGGCAGGAGAGTCACTTGAACCCAGGAGGCAGAGGTTGTGGTGAGCCAAGATTGTGCCATTGCACTCCAGCCTGGACAACAAGAGCATAACTCCATCTCAAAAACAAAAAAGTCTGGGCATGATCTGGCAAAGCAGCTGTCCTGCATCATGTTACATATATTTAGCATAAATAGATAAATCCAGAATTTCCCAAACTGACCCTTCCTCATCAAGACTGTTTTCACTCTCTAAAATAGGCAGGCTGAAATGACTGAGTTTACTGAACTGCAGAGATGGTGGCCACCCCACCCCTGAGGAGCTTTGTCCCAGAGAGAGATCAGAGCTCTCTCTGTGTAATCCTGGCTGGAGTGGATGAAGTTCCCACAGACAGTCTCCACCCAGTGAAAAGGAATAGATTGGGGTCCTGCTTAAAGAAGCAGCCTGGCCTCAACCTGGTAAAGTGGCTATTCTTCATTGTGAGGGATCCTTCCTCCTCCTTTGGATTTGGACTCTCCAAAGCTCGAAGGTTGGAATGGCTGAGTTGACTGAACCACAGAGATGGCAGCTGCCCCTCCCACCAGGAACTTTATTCCACCTCAGGCAGACTTCAGCCTGTTGCAGTTGGCTGGCTAGAAGTACAAGCCAATGGGTCTTCGCTTGTATGGTGCCATGGAAGTGGGGCCTACAGAATGACACTGCTTGGGTCTCTGAATTTATCACTCTTTTGAGGTATACATACAAATGGATCTCACACCTTGCTGGGGATACTAGGGCTGGAGTATGTAAAACTCCTGAGTCTCTCTGTGTGCCTGAGCAACTGCTCTGCCAAGACTCCACACAGCTTTGTGTATCAGACCCAAGGCCCTGGTAGCATGGGCTCAACAGAGGATCCCCTTATTGGTAGGTTGCAGTGATCTGTGGAAGAAGTGTGATTTCCTGAGCAGGTTGCATAATCATTCACCACTTTCCTTGGCTGGGGCTGGGTTTTTTTTCTGGCTGTGTGCCACTCCTTGGTGGGCTGTTTCCCTACCCTGCTTTTCTTCATTCTCTATGGGTCTAGTTGTTTGCCTAGTCAATCCCAATGTGAGAACCTGGATATTTTAGTTGAAAGTGCTGAACTCATTTGCCACTTTCATTCCTTTTTGTGAGTGCCATGGACCACAGCTGCTTCTAATCAGCCATCTGGGCCCCTCTCATACCACCTAATGATCTTCGGTTGGGAAAAATAGTTGTGTGAATTTGTTCTGTTCACTGGAGAATCTTTAGCACCCTAGGCTAAGGATCAATTGCCTATAGTGCACCACATTCGTTGTAATAGCCAAAAATGTTTCTACATATTTCCACATACTTCAAGCAGGGTACTTAATTCTCACTCTATTTGAGGATGACAGTACCATAAAAATGCACTACTATGTGTGGTTCTTAAAATAGAGTGTTTGATTTTATATATTTCCAATTTTTAAAGTTAGATATATTTAAATCATCTGAAATATTTTATTATTTATTTTGCTATTTTATTGTGGTATAACATACAGACTCTACTCCCAGAATTAAGTTTTAAAGAGAATAATTTGATGAATTTTTACCCATATATTATACCTATGTAATCACTATCCAGGTTAAGATTTTAAACATTTCTAGTACCTCATAAATATTCATGCTCTTTTCAATCAACCTCCTCTCAGAGGTAACTACTACTCTAACTTCTATTACCATAGTTTGGTTTTGTCTAAATTTGAAGTCCATAAAAAAGGAATTATAGTTGGTGCTATTCTATGCATACCTGTAACTCAACAGTGTTTTTCAAATTTATCCATGTTGATACATTTTTCAATAGTTCATTTCCTTTGATTGTTGTTAGTTATTCCATTTTATCACACTTGGTTTAACCATTCAGCCATTGAAGTACACTTGTTGCCATTTTTTTTGTGTTATAAATAAAGCTGCAATGAACATCCTTGTACATGTCTTTGACATATAAATATAGTTGTTCCTCAGTATCCACAGGGGATTGGTTTCAGGACCTCTCATAGATACCAAAATCTGCAGATGCTCAGGTTGCTTACATAAAATGCCATAGTATTTGCATATAACCTATTCACACCCTCTTACATAGTTTAAATCATCTCTAGATTACTTACAATATGAATATACTATAAATGCTATGTAAACAGTTTTTGTATTGTGTTTTATTTGTATTATTTTTCTTGTATTGTTAATTTTTAAAATATTTTTAATCCAGGTGGTTGAATGCATGAATGTGGAACCATGGATAGGGAAGGCTGACTCTGTGTGTGTGTGTGTGTGTGTGTGTGTGTGTGTAAATAAAACTTTAACACACACTGACACATATACATACACAAACTCATTTATCTTGGGTATAGGTGTAGGAATAAAATTGCTGGGGTCATAAGACAGGCATATATTTAGTGTAAATAGATAATGCCAAAATTTTCCAAACTAATTGTATAAATCTACACTCCCACCATGATCTTCTGTTCATCAAAATCCACCATAAAAGAAGTAAAAGGGAAATCCACAAACTGGTAAAAAATATTCAACCAAAAACTAATATCTAAAATATATAAAGAATTTCTATAAATTAATACCAAAAAAAGACAAACAACCCAATTTTTTTAATGGACAAAAGACTTGAATAGGTATTTCAGAAGAGGATATCCAAATGGCCAATAAGCTCATGAAAAGGTGCTCAATATCATTAGTAATCAAAGGAATACAAAATAAAATCACAATAAAATACCACTACACATGATACACTTTGCAAGAATAGACTAATGCAACATACCAACTAGAAGGGTTAAAATTAAAAATATTGGGAATATCAAATATTTTTAAATAATTCAAAAATTAGGCTTCCTAAAGAGATTTTTATTTACTTGTTATTGTTCAGCACTTCTGCACCAATATTATGAAGTAGACATTATTTCTTCTACTTTACAGATGAAGAAACAGGTTGAGAATGTCTGATTTGCAAAGTGATTTTCTATGAAGTGATAGAGATGAGACTTAAACTCAGAAATTCTGACCACAGATCCTTTTTTTCACCTCAGTCTACCCTTTGGCACAGATAGAATAAACGCTTTCAGGTTCATATTACTTTTGAAAATCATTGGCATATCTTTTGCAATATTAGCAAAATGTGGCACTTTTGTGGCAACAAGCTCCATACCAGACTAAAACAGTTCAAGAAGTGAGAATATCTAAATTTCCACTTATTTATGAGATTAGAATATGCAATGTTACAAGCAGTCTGATCTCACTTCTCCAAGGGTGTTATCAGTGTCACCTATGAAAATTCTTGCAACTTGGTAAGCATGGTTAATTATCAACAGAGCCCTGGCAGAAATGTGTTACACATCTGATTGCAGCATCATACTATGAATCAATGGAAAGGGCACAGGTCTTGAAATCAGATGAAATGAGTTTGAGATCTAGCATTGCCACTTGTTAGTTGATTAAGTGCAAACTTAGGTAAGGTACTTAATCTCTGTGTTTTATTTTCTTTATAAAACAATACACCTATCTCATGCTTTTGGAGATTTAGATAAAAGCCAGATTATAGAGATAATTATCCAGAGACTATTATAAGACAAATGGATACCTGAGCTTCAAGGGTAGGTAACTAATAATTTCATTAAAGTAGTTATTGTTGTTGGTTTTAATCTTCTCTATTAACCTTAGATAATAACCTTTCACTTTTGCTTTCAGTTCCACTTGTCCTACACAGACAAGGAGCGCTATGAAAATGAAGAGAGACCTGAGGTCCAGAAGCAGATGCTTGTTGATATGGCCAAAAAGCTACCAGTTTACACAAGAACTGGAAGTGGAGGTCAGTTCATCCAAAGTCAGCTAGAGAACCAGTTCAGCAAGTATCTCAGAAAGGCTAAGTCATATATGTTTTCAAACTAGCCCTTTGTTTTCCGCTCTCATCTTCTGAAAACCACTATGGAGATTTTTCTCAACATTTAATTTTTTAAAAATGTTAAACACATCAAAGCTGGAAGAATTGTATAGTAAACACCTGAAGAACCAAGGTTCTTCTGATTTGTCATCCTAATGTTTCTAATAAGGATGATTATGTTTCATATTTCAAGGATTTAGAAAGTTTACTGTCAGATACTTATATTCATTGGTTCATCATTTATTCAGCAAATATTTATTAAGATATATGACAATTGGGGAAATTTTAAAACTGGATTCTACTGCTAACATTTTACTATGTTCCTTCATCACATATCTGTCCACATATGCATACCTCTATTTATCTTCCCTCAAGGCGTCTTATTTTTCTGATACATTTCAAAGTAAATAGCTGACATCAGTAAGACATCTACCTAAATATTTTATTCTATTTTGGTAAAATTTACATACAAAACATGCATAATCTTAAGTGTACAATTCCATGTGTTTTAAAAAATGTACATATCTGTGTAACTAAATCCCTATTAAAATTACCATCACCCCAGAAAGTTTGGTCATGCCTCATTTACAGTCAATCCCACCTCACTTCACTCCCCACAGACAACCACTATACTGATAGCTTTTCACTATAAATTAGTTTTGCCTGCTCTTAAATTTTATATAATTGAGATCATAGAGTATATACTCTTGGGTCTGGCTTCTTTTATTCAAGCTAATGTTTATAAGATTCATCCGTCTTTTTGTGTATTTTTTTTATCACTGAGTAGCATTACATTGTATGAATGTATCACAGTTTATCCATTCAGTAGTTGATACATATTTGGATTGTTTCTAGTGCTTAGTTATTTTGAGTCAATCTGTTATCAATATTATTGTATAAGTATCTGTGCAAAGACATATCTTATTTTTTCTTGGGTAAACATCCAATACAGAATTTTACTCTTAGGTTTCATCTACATGGCTAAAACAGTAAGTACTTGTTGAACCAATCCTCCACCTTTTAAATTTTGAAAACCTACAGAGATATGGGGACTATGTTAAAAAGTTTGAAAACCAAGGTTCTTCTGACGTGTCATCCTAATGTTTCTGATAAGGATAATTATGTTTCACATTTCAAGGCTTTAGAAAGTTTACTGTCAGACACTTATATTCATTTGTTCATAATTTATTCATCAAATATTTATTAAGATATAAGGCAGTTGGGGAAACTTTAATATGTTCTTGGTATTATACGATATTAAGGACTTGCTGTTAATTTTGTTAGAGCAATAACATAGGGGTTATGATTTTTAAAAGTTTTCATGCATATGGAAATACTTATGGGTTGAAGTGACACAGTGTTTGGGATTTGTTTAACATGCTCAAGTAAAAAGCCAGTGGAAGAGATAGGTGAAACAAAAATGACACAATGTTGATAATTGTTGAATCTGGGTAATGGGGTTCATTATACTATTACCTCTACTTTTAGCATATGTTTCAAAACTTCAATAATACTAATTTTTTTAAGTGACTACTATTTATGGGACACTGTTCTTAGCCTTGAAAATGTAGAGTTGAACAGGTAGCCAAGGTCCCTTATAGGGTTTAAATTCTGATGAAAAGGAAACAGACAGGAAATTATATAATCTCAGGCAGTCATAAACAAAACGATGTAATAGAGCAGAGGTTACAAAGTAGAGGTATACGGGATGACTTGGGGTCAGAAATATATTTTGTTTGATCTCCAGTGTGTCTTTTAAAACTTTACATTTCTTGCTAATTTTTTACGTTTAGGATATTGCTACATAAAAATCCAGATTTTTTGCTTTTCTTGATAACTGAGATGTGCCATGTGACACAAATTAGCTGGAACTGAGTAGTGGCATACCTCTTCAGAGAGAACATGAATTCTCAGGTTTCATATAATCCCCAACCAGCTGCCTCCTTTACTACTCACTATTCCCTGGAACCTTGAGGTATTCACAGTTCCCAGGATAGGCAGGAATAGGAAAGGCTTCTCTGAGGAAATACCATTTGAAGACTTAAATGATAAGAATTTAGTCATGTATTTTAGTCAGAGTTCTCCAGATAAATAGAGCCAATAGAATTGTTTATCTATCTGGAAGGTGAGAAGTCCCATGGTCCGCCATCTGCAAGATGGAGAATCAGAAAAGCTGGTGATGTAGTTACAGTCTGAGTTAAATGGTTTGAGATCAAGTAGTGTTGATGGTGTAAGCCCCAGTCTAAGGGCAGAAAAGTGATGTCCCATCTCATGCAGTCAGGCAAAAAAGGCAAATTTTCTCATCCTCCGCATTTTAGTTCTGTTCAGGTCCTCAAAGGATTGGATGAGGCCCACCTGCATTGGGGAGGACAGTCTGCTTTGCACAGTCTAGATTCAAATGCTAATCTCACCCAGAAACACCTTCACAGAGACACTTAGAAATAATATTTAACCAAATATCTAGGTACCCTATGACCCAGTCAAGTTGACACACAAAATTAACTATCACAAGTTCAGTCCTTGTCAACTTGGCACGAATACAGATCTCCTTAAACCATACTCTCCACCTAAAGACAATAACAAGGTCACAATTTTACCTAACATGATACAACTATCATGCATTCAACTGAAAACACACTAATCCCTTCCATGGAAGAAGTGATAAAATTATTGAGTAAGTTTGCTTTTCTCCTTGATATTTTCTGACTTAAAAATTATTTAAATACTCTGATATAAAAGAAACAATACTTAAATATTATGATGTAAAATCAATACATCTTATGTTACATGATAAGGGAATATGAAAAGGAAGAAAACAAAGATATTTGAGATACAGACACACACAACTGTATTCATAACAAAGTAAGAAGAAAACACTCATAACAATAACAGATCTTGTTTCTGTAACTGGTCACATGGTCATAGCTGGTATATATAGCTACTTTCTCCCATCATCCATTCTGTACCCCCTTTGCCTTTAGCAAGCACTTCAGCTAGTACTGGTTTTTTTACCTGATATGGTGACCCAACTCTTCAATTCTGAAAAGTCTGGGCCATTAGTAGTCCTGCCTGAATTGGGCTGTTGT
Organism: Cacajao melanocephalus; assembly: GCA_963573385.1. Taxonomy (NCBI): domain Eukaryota; kingdom Metazoa; phylum Chordata; class Mammalia; order Primates; family Pitheciidae; genus Cacajao; species Cacajao melanocephalus. The sequence goes on along the minus strand of CAUYLG010005146.1, from coordinate 9,770 downwards.
GGTTTTCCATTGACCTAATCATGAGGCATAGTAATACTAAGAAATGCCCTAAGGCATCTCCTGTATTCTTGACAAACTCTTTCTTTCCTCCTTTGCTGAGTAGTAATAGTCCAATTTACATTCAATAGTCTAATAGTCTATACACCAGTTTTCATGCCCATTTTCACCCCTTGATTTCCACTCAAGACTCAAGGGGTAGAAAGGGAAGTGGCATCACTCGCCATTACCCTTAGTTACCCACTAGCAAAATTCGACTATTAAGTCCAATTTACACTTAATAGTCTGGATCAGTTATCCCAGCCAACATTGCACCTGCCTTCTTGTCCTATTGATTCAGAGACATGAAGATTCCACAGTGGCTGGGTGGCAGTCTTAACTTCCAGTTCAATGGAATCATTGTGTACCCTGGTGGAAGCATTCCTCCCTCTGGGACTAACACCTCTAGGCTAGCAGAGAGTAAGGTTGCAGGAAAAGGAAGAAAACCTTTTGTTAGTGGGTCACTTAGGGTAATGGTGAGTGTTACCACTCCCATTTCCACCCCTTGATTTCTGGACTTGTGAATACTAACTATCTGAGAATCAGCATTATCTATTGTACACTGATTGTGAGCATATACAGGTTTTGGAAAAATATTTTCCCAGCCCTGCAAGATATTGACACCTAACTGGCACTATAACTGACCCTTCAAAAGACAGCGTCACCATTCTCTCAAGCCAGCTGATTCAGGATGGAGAGGAATGTGGTAATCCAGTAAATTCCACAAGCATGGGCCTATTGCAGGACTTCTCTTGCTGTGAAGGGAGTTCTTTGATCAGAAATAATGCTGTGTGGAATATCATGATGGTGGATAAAGCATTTTGTAAGTCCATAGATGGTACTTTTGGCAGAAGCATAACATGCAGGGAAGACAAATCTGTATCCAAAGTGCCTATTTCAGTAAGGACAAAACACTGCCTCTTCCATGATAGAAGCACTCCAATGGAATCAACTTGACATCAGGTAGATGGCACATGGCCCCATAGAATGGTGCAATATCAGGTGCTCAGTGTTGGTCTCTACTGCTGACACATTGGGCACTCAGCAATGGCAGTAACCAGGTCAGCCTTGGTGAGTGAAAATCCATATGGCTGAGCCCATTTAACCTCTATCCCTGCCACCATGGCCACTTTGTTCATGAGCTCATTGGGCAGTAATGGATGGGTGGGGAAAGAGGCTGACTGGTAATCATAGGACAGGCCATTCTGTCTGTTTGATTCTTAAAATGCTTCTCTGCTGTTGTGCTATTTTCTGAATGTTTGTGTGCCCCTAAAATTTATATATTGAAATCCTATCTCCAAGGAGATGATATTAGGAGGTAAGATCTTTGGGGAGGTGGTTAAGTCATAAGGGTAGAACCCTCATGAATGGGACTAGTGCCCTTATAATAAGGCTCCAGAGAGCTGCTTTGCCCCTTTCACCATGAGAAGGCACAGTAAGAAGGCACTATCTATGAAAGAGGTCCTCACCAGCACTAAATCTGTTGGTACCTTGATCTTGGAACTCCGCCTCCAGAACCATGAGAATAAATTTGCTGTTTAGAAGCTACCCAGTCTATGGTATTTTGTTAGAGCAGCCCCAATGGAATAAGACATGTGATCAACCATGAGTAAGCATTCACACAAGACAGAAATATCTTCACACTTTTTTCCCATTCAGAGAGGCCTTTCCACACACTTCTTTTCCAAATTTCCTTGTCACAGGGCTCTCTTTACAAATTTATTTCTCACAGTATTAGTGAAAGGTACATTTTCTAGACCATCCCAGTGTGAATGAGCAGATCTACTCATTCCATTCTCCTTAAGCCTTTGAATTCTCCCCTCAACATTAAACTAAGGCAGGCCCAGCATTTCCAATTCACTCACTGTGGGCCACCTTTTTGTCATATGTTAGCCAACCAACCAACCAAATTGTTAGAATGCTTTCTAATTCCCTGAGCAGCAACATTAAAAACAGAATCTCTGCTTAGTAGGCCCCTATCAATAAATTTGTCCAGATTCAACTTTATGGTTTTTCCACCATTATTATTTGTTCCCACATATGTTCCCTAGATTTCTGTCTGTATAAATTGGAATACCTAAGTTGTTCTTTTGGAGTGTAGTACATGTCTTCATGGGTCACACTTTGAACCTCACCTTTAGGGATCTATTAGGGCTTGAGCCTTATTATAGGTCTTAGAAGCAAAGAGGGGTGGGTCCAAGGAGAATCAACATTGTCTTGTATGGTGGCCTGAGTTTCCTCAAGCAATGCAGGGTTGATCCCTTCAGTCAGGAGTGGAGAGGCCAATACCATTGGCAGTTGCAGTCTGCTTCCACTGGTGGTAAGGAGGCCTCGTTTCCTGGCAAAGAAGAAGCATTGGAATTTAGGCACTCAGTATCCCTGACTTCATAAGGGTTTTTCCACACGTCCCAATCCTAACTTACAGGATCCAGTTCTTTCCAATCAGTAACTTCACTTTAACAGTAGATACCCTGCAAGACTTGGAGTTCAACTATCATTGTAATTCAACTATTTACAGGATAAAATTCTGTCTTTGGTTTTCAGCAATCTCAGTCCTGTGGCTACAGGCAATAAGCATCTCCTTCAGGAGATACATAGAAGCTTTCAGGTCATTTATACAGCACTTTGGCTGGGAATTCCTGAACTCATTCTTTTCTTTTACCACTTTGTTCAATCATGTTAGAAGGCAAAACACAACCTCATTATATTCATTAGTTTCTCAAACACGTTAATTTTATACATATGGTCACTCAGCTACTTGCTTCTCATAAATGGTTGATTAAGTTCATCTATTGAAGATACTTTGCATATTTCCACTGCCATATCATGCCACAGATTACCAGTGCTCTCTTTATTACTTGATCTAGAGTCATTAGCATCATCAAAACCAATAAGATTGATAAGCCAATTCCAGAAACTTCAGAACGAATTCAGAAAACTCGTTCCTAAAATTCTGTTTGTTTGGAATCATTCTCTGTAGGATTCTCTATAGAAAAATCCATAAGGTATATGTATATAAATTATTATTTACATGATTTACATTGAGGAATTAATTCACATGATTATGGAGGCTAAGAAGTCCCATTGTTTGCCATCAGCAAGCTGAGACCCAGAAAAGGTGGTGGTGTAGTTCTACTTTGAGTCCAAAGTGTAAGCACTAGGAGAAACAATGGTATAAGCTCTACTCCAAGTTCAAAGGCCTCCTGACAACCTTAGAGCCAATGGTGTAAGTTCCAGTTTGAGTCCGAAGTTCTGAGAACCAGGAACCCTGATCACATAAGTCCCAGTCTAAGGGCAGAATGATGTCTTATCCCATACAGTCAGGCAGAGAGAGCAAATTCTCCCTTCCACTGAATTTTTGTACTAATCAGGTCCTCAATGGATTGTATGAATCCCACTCACACTGGGGAAGACAATCTCCTTTACTGAGTCTACTGATTCAAATACTAATCTCACCGAGAAACACTCTCACAGAGACACTTAGAAATGATGTTTAACCAAATATCTGGGCAACCTATGACTCAGTCAAGTTGACACATAAAATTAACCATCAGAATTAAAACCAAACAAAAAAAAGTGGCAGATAGGAGGCAGGACTAACTTGCAGCTCCCACTTGGATGGACAGAACATGTGGAGTCTCACACCATGAACTTTTGTTCTGGGAACTACCACAGGAACATATCAAGAAAGCAGGAACATATCAAGAAAGCAGAAAGAATTCATTGATCTTTTGAAAGAAGCGTCTTGCCACTGCAAACTCCATGAGACAGCCAAAAACCTGTGAGTGCCCAAAGTGTAAGAGGGGGAAATTCTAACTCTCAACACACATACTTACTGGGGAATCTGAAAATTCCAATCATGGGAGAAGGATTTAACCTTACTTAGAGCTGAAACACATTTGGAGAGCCAAGAGAAATATAAAAGTAGAGGAAGCAGTGGGAAGAACCCTGTAGGCACTCCCAGTCTTCAGGGAAGCCCAGGCTAGCCATTTCCTTGTCACTAGGGCTCTCTTTACTTTACTTCAAGGATTTCTTGGGGAAGGAACACAGGGAGAAGGAAACTTCCAGCTGAACTTTTATTAATTTCAACTGAGCATGAATTTTCTTGGGCAGAATCCAGGGAGGTGAACAGGAAGCATAAATACGAGCACAGAAGCTGTGGCAGGTAGGAAGGGGCAGGGCCTGAAGACCCTGATTGCTTTCTCCATGGGGAAGCTTGTAGCAGGGCAAGATCTCAGCCCTGCAAACTGGCTGCCTAGATATAAACTAGGTGCTGTTAGTGGAGCATGGTGAGAGTGAGACTGTCCTTGCTGGCTGCATGGGAGTTGGGTGAGGCCTGTGACTGCTGGGTTTTCCCCATGTCCCTGTTGACCTATATGACATAGCAGAGGCAGCCATAATCCGCCTGGGAACATAACCTCATTAGCATGAGAACCAAACCCCCATCCCCGGTGGCAACCACATCAAGCCCCACACAAGGAGAGTCTGAGCTCAGACATGCCTAACCTGCTCTCACCTGATAGCCTCTCTCTACATGCCATGGTAGCTGAAGATGTAATCTCTTGGGAGCTCTATGTCCCTGCCCATTGCCTGAGAAACCAGAATACTTATCCAGGTGACTTTAGGGAAAGATTGAATCCCCCCACTACGACAGCTCATGCTCTCTTGAAAACGCCATCTTCTGGCTGGAAGCCAACCAACTTAAGCCATTACAACAATACATAAAAGAACAACCCTGCTCCAAGAAAGGAGAAAACAACAGCTAATCCCACTGCCTGTGACATCATGGCTAACCAGAGGTCTTGAGTTTGTCCACGTGATAGCTTCACTGTTAGGACAAACAGCATTCAAGAAAACCAGGGCAATAAACAAAACTACAATCAAGGATCCTCAGAGTCCATTTCACTCCCCTTCTACCTCCACTGGAGCAGGTGCTGGTATCCATGGCTGAGAGAACTGAAGACGGATCACATCACAGGACTCTTTGCAGACACTCCCAAGTACCAGTACAGAGTCTGGTAGCTCTGCTGGGTGGCTAGACCCAGAAGAGCAAATAACAATCACTGCAGTCTGGATCTGAGGAAGCCCCATCCTTAGAAAAATGGGGAGAATACCACCTCAAGGGATTACCCAGTGGGAGAAAAGAATCTGAACAGCAGCCCTTGAGCCACAGAATGTTCCTCTGACATAGTCTACCCAAATAAGAAAGGATGAGAAAAACAATTCGGATAATATGATAAAGCAAGGTTCTTTAACATTCCCAAAAGACCACACTAAGTCACAAGCAATGGATCCAAACCAAGAAGAAACCTATGAATTGCCAGAAAAAGAATGTAGAAGGTCGATTATTAAGCTGTTCAAGGAGGGACCAGAGAAAGTTGAAAAACAACTTAAAGAAATTTTAAAAATATTACAGGATATGGAAGAAAATATCTCCAGAGAGATAGACAGCATAAATTTAAAAAATCCACAACTTCTGGAAATGAAACAAACTTAGAGAAATGCAAAAGACACTGGAAAGTTACAAAAATATAATTGAAGAAGTAGAAGAAAGAACATTGGAGTTCAACGAAAAGCCTTTTGAATTAACCCAATCTGACAAAGACAAAGGAAAAAGATTCAAGAAAAAGGAACAAAGCTTCCAAGAAATTGTAGGATTATGTTAAATGATTATCTTATTCTGAAACCTAAGAATAATTGATTCTGAGGAAGAAGAGAAATCTAATTGTTTGGAAAACTTATTTGGGGAGAAAACTGAGGAAAATGTCCCTGGCCTTGCTATAGATCTACAAATCCAAATCCAAAAAAGTCAAAGAACACCCAGGAAATTCATAGCAAAAAGATCATCACCTAGGCACACAGTCATCAAGTTATCTAAAGTCAAGACAAAGCAGAGAATCTTAAGAGCTATGAGGCAAAAGCATTAGGTAACCTACAAAGGTAAAGCTATCAGATTAACAGCAGATTTGTCAGCAGAAACCCTACAAGCTAGAAGGAACTGGGGTCCTATCTTTTGCCTCCTTAAACAAAATAATTACCAGCCAGGAATTTTGTGTCCAGTGAAAGAAAACTTCAGAAATCAGGGAAAGATAAAGTCTTTTTCAGACAAACAAATGCTGAGAGAATTTGCCACTATCAAGCCAGAGCTACAAGAAATGTTAAAAGGAGTTCAATATCTTGAAACAAAACCTCAAAACAGCAACATAGAACTTCCTTAAAGCATAAATCTCACAGGGCCTATAAAACAAAAACACAATTTAAAAAAAAGGCATTCACACAACAACTAGCATGATGAACAGAATAGTACCTCACATCTCAATACTAATGTTGAATGTAAATGGCCTAAATGGTTCACTTAAAAAATACAGAATGGCAGAATGAATAAAAATCTACCAACCAAGTATCTGCGGTCTTCAAGAGACTCACTTAACACATAAGGACTCATGTAAACTTAAGGTAAAGGGATAACAGAAGATATTCAGTACAAATGGACACCAAAAGTATGCAGGGTTAGCTATTCTTATATCAGAAAAAAACAGACTTTAAAGCAACAACAGTTTAAAAAGACAAAGAGGGACATTATATAATGACACAAGGACAGTTCAACAGGAAAATATCACAATCCTAAATATATATGTACCTAATACTGGAGCCCCCATATTAATAGAACAATTACTATTAAACTCGAGAAATGAAATAGACGGCAACACAATAGTAGTGGGGAACTTCAATACTCCACTGACAGCACTAGACAAGCCATCAAGACAGAAAGTCAACAAAGAAACAATAAACTTAAACTATACACTAGAACAGATAGACTTAACAGATATTTACAGAACATTCTACCCAACTACTGCAGAATATACATTCTATTCATCAGCACGTCAACATTATTCAAGATAGACCATATGATAGGCCACAAAACAAGTCTCAGTAAATGTAAGAAAATCGAAATTATTTTAAGTACTTTCTCAGGCCACAGTGGAAAAAAATTGGAAATCAACTTTAATGGGAACCCACAAAACCATGAAAATACATAGAATTTAAATAATCTACTCATGAATGATTGTTGAGTCAAGAATGAAATCAAGATAGAAATTTTAGAAATTCTTTGAACTGAATGATGATAGTAACACAACCTATCAAAGTCTCTGGGATATGGCAAAAGCAGTGTTAAGAGGAAAGTTCATAGCATTAAGTGCCTACATCAAAAAATCTGAAAGAGCACAAATGGACAATCCAAGCTTACACCTCAAGGAACTAGAGAAACAAAAACAAACCAAACCCAAACCCAGTAGAAGAAAAGAAATAACAAAGATCAGAGCAGAACTAAATGAAATTGGAACAAAAAAAAAAAAAAAAAAGCAATATACAAGATAAATGAAACATAAAGCTTGTTCTTTGAAAAGATAAAATCGATAAGCAATTAGTGAGATAAACTAAGAAAAGAAGAGAGAAGAGCCAAATAAGCTCAATTTGAAACAAAAAGGGAGATATTACAACTGATAACACAGAAATAAAAAAGATCATTCAAGGCTACTAAGGACACCTTCATGGGCACAAACTAGAAAACTTAGAGGAGATGGAAAAATTCCTGAAAATACACAAACTTCCTAGATTCAACCAGGAAGAAATGGGAAATCTGAACAGACCAATAACAAGAAGCAAGATTAAAATGGTAATAAAAAATTGCCAACAATAAAAGTCCAGGACAAGACAGATTCAGAGCTGAATTCTATCAAACATTCAAAGAAGAATTGGTACCACTCCTACTGAAACTATTCCAAAAGATAGAGAAAGAGGGAATCTTTTCTAAATTATCCTATGAAGCCAATATTACCCTTATACCAAAAAATAATAATAATAACATAGCTAAAAAAGAAAACCACAGACCGATATCCCTGATGAAGATAGATGCAAAAAATCCTCAACAAAATACTAGCTAACCAAATTCAACAGCATATCAAAAAGATAATCCATCATCATCAAGTGGATTTCATACCATGGATTTAGGGTTCACTTAATATAGGCAAGTCAATAAATGTGATACACCACATAAATACAAGTAAAAACAAAAATCACCTGATCACCTCAATCGATGCAGAAAAAGCATTTGACAAAATCCAGCATCGCTTTATGATTAAATCCTCAGCAAAATCAGCACAGAAGGGACATATGCTAAGGTAATAAAAGCCATCAATGACAAACCCACAGCCAAATTGTACTGAATAGGGAAAAGTTGAAAGCATTGCTCCTGAGAACAAAACAAAGATGCCCATACTCACCACTTCTATTCAACACAGTACTCGAAATCCTAACCAGAGTGATCAGACAAGAGAAAGAAATAAGGGCATCCAAATGAATAAAGAGGAACTCAAACTGTTGCTGTTTGCTGATAATGTGATAGTATATCTAGAAAACCCTGAAGACTCTTCCAAAAATCTCCTAGATCTTATCAATGAATTGAGTAAAGTTGCAGGTTACAAAATTAATGTATACAAATCAGTAGCACTGCTATACACCAACAGCACCCAAGCTGAGAATCAAATCAAGAACTCCACCACTTTTACTACAGTGGAAAAATAAAAAAAAACACTTAGAAATATACCTAACCAAGGACGTGAAAGAACTCTACAAAGAAAACTATAAAACACTGCTGAAAGAACTCATAGATGACACAAACTAATGGAAACACATCCCATGCCCATGAATGGGTAGAATCAATATTGTGAAAATGACCATCCTGCTGAAAGTAGTCTACAAATTCAATGCAATTCCCATCAGAATATCATCATCTGCAGAGAAGGCCTTTGACAAAATACGACAGCCCTTTATGCTAAAAACTCTCAATAAACTAGGTATTAATGGAACATATCTCAAATAATAAAAGCTATTTATGACAAACCAACAGTCAATATCATGCTGAATGGGCAAAAACTGGAAGCATTCCCTTTGAAATCTGGCACTAGACAAGGTTGCCCTCTCTAACCACTCCTATTCAATATAGTATTGGAAGTTCTAGCAAGAGCAATCAGGGAAGAAATAAAGGGTATTCACATAGGAAAGGAGGAAGTCAAATTGTCTCTATTTGCTGACAACATGATTGTATATCTAGAAGACCCCATCGTCTCAGCCCAAAATCTCCTGAAACTGATAAGCAACTTCAGCAAAGTCTCAGGATACAAAATCAGTGTGCAAAAATCACAAGCATTCCTATACACCAATAACATACTTAAAGAGAGTCAAATCAAGAATGAACTGCCATTCACAATTGCTACAAAGAGAATAAAATATCTAGGAATACAACTAAGAAGGAACGTAAAGGACCTCTTCAAGAAGAACTACAAATCACTGCTCAACAAAATAAGAGAGGACACAAACAGATGGAGAAAATTCCATGTTCATGGTTAGGAAGAATCAATATCGTGAAAATGGTCATACTGCCCAAAGTAATTTACAGATTCAATGCTCTCCCCATCAAGCTACCAATGACCTTCTTCACAGAACTGGAAAAAACCACCTTAAACTTCATATGGAACCAAAAGAGAGCCTGCAAAGCCAAGTCAATTCTAAGCAAAAAGAACAAAGTGAAAGGCATCACACTACCAGACTTCAAACTATACTACAAGGCTACAGTAATCTAAACAGTGTGGTACTGGTACCAAAACAGAGATATAGACCAATGAAACAGAACAGAGGCCTCGGAGGCAACACCACACATCTACAACCCTCCG
>CAUYLG010005144.1:0-49073 GCA_963573385.1 Cacajao melanocephalus | reverse complement strand
TATTTCTCCTTTGCTTATGAAGCTTAGTTTGGCTGGATATGAAATTCTGGGTTGAAAGTTCTTTTCTTTAAGGATGTTGAATATCAGCCCCCACTCTCTTCTGGCTTGTAGGGTTTCTGCTGAGAGATCTGCTGTGAGTCTGATGAGCTTCCCTTTGTGGGTATCCCGACCTTTCTCTCTTTTCAGCTCCATCAATCCATTTATATTCCTCTCTATGCAGTTTATTCTCATTAGCATTCTTCAAACCTTTTTTCAAAGTTCTTAGTTTCTTTGCAATAGGTTCGAACATGTTCTTTTAGCTCAGAGAAGTTTGTTATTAACCACCTTCTGAAGCCTGTTTCTGTCAATTCATCAGACTCATTCTCAATCCAGCCTTTTTCCCATGCTGGTGAAGAGTTGTCATTCCTTGGAGGAGGAGAGGCATTCTGGTTTGGGGTGTTTTTATCCTTTTTGCACTGGTTTCTTCCCATCTTAGTGGATTTATCTACCTGTGGTCTTTGTAGTTGGTGACTTTCAGATGGGGTCTCTGAGTGGACATCCTTTTTGTGATGTTGAAGTTATTTCTTTCTGCTTTTTAGTTTTCCTTCTAACATTCAGGCCCCTGTGCTATAGGACTGCTGGAGGTCCACTCCAGACCCTGCTTGCCTGGCGATCACCTGCAGTGGCTGCAAAGCAGTAAGGGTTGTTGCTAGTTTCTTTTTCTGTTATCTTTGTCCCAGAAGGATACCCTCCAGATGTTATACTGAGCTCTCCTTTATGAGGTGTCTCTTTGGTTATATTGGCGTCAGGAAGCTGCTTGAGGACACAGTCTGTCCCTTATAGGAGCTGAAGTGCTGAGCTGAGATCTCTGTTGCTCCATTAAGAACTGCTGGCGGTCCATTTAAGTCTGCTGCAGCGGAACTCATAATTGCCTTGTCCCCCAGGTGCTCTGTCCTGGAAGGTGGGGCTTTATTTGTGAGTTCCTGAGGAGCTGCTGCCTTTTTTCAGTGATGCCTTGCCCAGCAAGGAGGTAGCCTAATCACAGTCTGCCCACAGAGGCATTGTTGAGTTGCTGTGGGCTCTGCCCAGCTGCTGTGTGAACTTCCTTGCAGTTTTGTTTATAGAGGTATAGTTAGAACTGCCTCGGTGATCGCGGTGTGCCTCAGTAATGGCGGACTGTCTTTGTAATGGCAGACTGCCTCAGTAATGGTGGATTGCCTCGGTAATGGCGGATTGCCTTGGTAATGGCAGACTGCCTTGGTAATGTCAGATACCATTCCCCCCACAGAGGTGGAATGTCCTGGGTCTAGCTGTGCTTGCTGTGAAACTCTCAGTCCAGAGCTTTTCAGATTGCTGGTCTTTGTGGGGGTGGGACCCTCCAAGCCAGATCACTTGGCTCCCTGTTTCAGCCGTGTTTTGTTTTTAGTTGAATGGGTGTCTCTGTCTGTCAGGCGTGCCGGGCATCAGTTGTAATGGTACCCAGATTTGTGTGTGTTTGTGTGGAAGACTGCTGCACCAGCTGTAGCAGCTGTGTTGTAGACCTGTGGCTCTTTTCTGCCTGGGAATTTCCTGGTCTGTGGGCAGTAAAAATTCATTTGGAAATGCAGTGATCACTCACCCACTGCATTTTCTCTGGGAACTGCAATCCAGAGCTGTTCCTATTTGGCCATCTTGGATCTTCTCTACAAATTTCTTTCTAGGATGTTTTCCGCCACAAAATGCCCATTATAATAAATGAGATCAACTGTATTGCACTTATGGATAGTGGGTTTTGTCTAATAATTTAGACATTTACTTCTATATATCAGCCTCATGTTTATACCCTTCAAACCCACGTCTCAGCAAAATGCAGATTCTACTCTCCAGTTCCTTCAGGGTCATGCTCATTGAGTCAAAATTCAGTGCAAAATCTTCTGAATGCCAAAGTCCATGTAATAAATGCCATCCTCTTTCTCCTGATTATCTGTGCCAGTGAGATAACCAGACTGGTGCTCTTAGATTCTGTCATTGCAGATTCTCAACACTGTGTAAAAGGCTTTCTTAAAGTATCATTCTCATTGAGGTTGCATTTGCATAACCATAGAAATCACGTACACTTTTGGAGTGAGTAGTGTATGGTATGTGTTACTTGTCTGTGTCCATTGAATAGGAGGTTTTCATTCTTACCACCTGGCAGTTCATTTTTATCTTCTGGCATAGCTAGCCTTTGTCCTGGGTTTTTTGTCTCACAACATTTCATATTATAAAATACACTCAAAAGACAAAGGCATTAGTTTCTGCCCTTACAAAACTTCTATTCAGTAAATACCCTGCTAGAAACTTAACTGGATTAACAAGTAAAACTCTATGGTTTAAAAGGAGGAAGTCATTTGAGTATCATAACCTAAAACCACAGGGACTCTTGGGCTTTCCTCAGGGACAAACACACACCCTATTTATGATTTCATTTACTGATGATTCCCCAAAGTCCCAGAGTCCTACAAAATAATGCCTTAGTATTAAAAACATGCTTTTCTAGAAAATTATTTTAAAAGATTCAAATACAAGTACATATTTTATGCCTTCATAGCTTAACTCTTTTTTCCTTCTTCCATGAAGCTTTCTAGGCCCTCAACAATATCTCAATTATATGAAATTTAGTAACTTTCTTCTGTTCTTGGGTTTCCCAAATCATATTCCATGGAACATTTGTATCCCCAACAGTATTAATATATGTTTAGGGATATATGTGTCCTATGGCCTAATCATTTTAGCACCAAGGTGTGTTAATAAAAGATTACACAAATTTCTTTACCACGGTGTGTCTCAGGGCCTTTACCATGTTAATAAAAATTGGAAATCTTCAGGAGTGCAATGTTGTCTTTTAACTTCCATAGGCCCTCTACCATCTAGAGTTAGCACAAGTTTAGTGATGAGTATAGAATAACAGTAGAAAACAGTATTTTTAAAACTATGTCTAAATTATACTTGGAGAACTGCAAACACTTCTGTTCTCCTTAAATAATGCAGAGACTGCTAGGGTTTCATTTGGTTACTTGGTGGGATTTTCTTCTATCTAGTTCACGATAGTGAACTGCCTACTGGCTGCTGATGTTAGAAACAACAGTACGATGAGATGTTAATGCAGAAAAAAACAGGTTGAAAGTTGTTTTCTTTAAGGATGTTGAATAGGAACACTTTTACACGGTTCACATAACTGGAAAAAAACACCTAAACTTCACATGGAACCAAAAGAGAGCCCACAAGCCAAGACAATTTTAAGGAAAAAAACAAACAAAAACAACAACAACAACAACAAAAAAGTATCTAAAAACTGATAACCAGCAAAAATGTCACTTCTCTGGAAGCTTTTATTGGCTCCTTAGACAACAGAATTGTATGCCTCCCCCATTGTCTGTATTTTCAAAGCGTTAGTCCTAACACCTGCAATTTATTGTTGGAGTCATTTGTTTAAATGTTGGTTACATTTTCTAGTAGTTCATAATCCCTTTGGGAGCAATTGGTGTGTCTCTTTTGCTTTATAGTATTGGCATCCAGCACAGGGTCTCACTCATGATACCACACTGAGCTGCTCCCTTGTCGATGGTGGAGGGGCCAGAGCGGCATCCACCTGCCTGTGGCTTCCTGGGGCTCTGCCACTGCATCGCCTCTGCTGTGCTGACACACCTCTTCAAAGGGTGTGGAAGCAAGCCCAGGTCAAGATGTAAGTGGTGCCAGAGCCAGGTACCTGACAGATATTATTATTATGAGCCCAACTGCAACAGGATAACACACTTTGTGTGACATTAAGCTGCATCCTGGCGTTGGGCACCTCCCTATGCTATGAGAATGCTATTTGGAGAAGCCCTTCTCCATCATCTCAGTCACTTCTGGGTGCAGGAAGTGGCTGGCCAACTGTTCAGTGTCGCCCAGCTTCAGGTGGCTCAGGGACCTCTCATAATCCCTCTGTATCTCTTCCAGGACCCTGCTGGCATCTGCCGCACTGAAGTGGTGGGCCAGGACCACATTTACTTTATCCAGTCTGTCAATTGAATGGCATTTGTGTTGGTTCCAAGTCTTTGCTATTGTGAACAGTGCCACAATAAACATACGTGTGCATGTCTTTATAATAGCATGATTCATAATCCTTTGGATATATACCCTGTAATGAGATTGCTGGGTCAAATGGTATTTTTATTTCTAGATTCTTGAGGAATCGTCACACTGTCTTCCACAATACAAATGTGTTCCTATTTCTCCACATCCTCCACGTGCCTGTTCACTCTAATGATAGTTTCTTTTGCTGTGCAGAAGCTCCTTAATTTAATTAGACCCTATTTGTCTGTTTCAGCTTTTATTGCCATTGCTTTTGGTGTTTCAGTCATAAAGTCTTTGCCCATGCCTATGTCCTGAATGGTATTGCCTAGATTTTCTTCTAGGGAATTTATGATTTTAGGTCTTAACTCTTAAGTCTTTAATCCATCTGGAGATAATTTTTGCATAAGGTATAAGTAAGGGATCCAGTTTCAGCTTTTTGCATATAGCTAGCCAGTTTTCCCAACACCATTTATGAAATAGGGCAGCCTTTCCTCGTTGCTTGCTTTTGTCAGTGTTCTCAAAGATCAGATAATTGAAGATGTGAGGTGTCATTTCTGAGGCCTCTGTTCTGTTCCATTGGTCTGTATCTCTGTTTTGATATCAGTACCATGCTATTTAAATTACTGTAGCCTTGTAGAATGGTTTGAAGTCAGGTAGCTTGATGCCTCCAGCTAGTTTTTGTTGTTGTTATTTTTGTTTTGTTTTGTTTTTTACATAGCATTGTCTTAGCTATGCGGGCTCTTTTTTGGTTCCATATGAAATTTAAGGTGGTTTTTCCAGTTCTGTCAAGAAAGTCATCGATAGCTTGTTGGGGATAGCATTGAATCTATAAATTAGTTTGGGGAGTATGGCCATTTTCACGATATTGATTGTTCTTAACCACGAGAATGGAAAGTTTTTCCATCTGTTTGTGTCCTCTCTTATTTCCTTGAGCAGTGGTTTGTAGTTCTCCTTGAAGAGGTCCTTAACATCCTTTGTTAGCTGTATTCCTAGGTATTTTATTGTGTTTGTAGCAATTGAGAATGTGAGCTTAGTCATGGTTAGGCTCTCTCTTTGTTTGTTATTGTTGTATAGGAATGACTGTGATTTTTCACATTGATGTTGTATGCTGAGACTTTGCTCAAGTTGCTTATCATCTTAAGGAGATTTTGGGCTGAGACAATGCCGTCTTCCAAATATGCAATCATGTCAAACAGAGACAATTTGACTTCCTCTTTTCTTAATTGAATACCTTTTATTTTTCTCTCTTGTCTGATTGCCCTGGCTAGAATTTACAATACAATGTTAAATAGGAGTGGTGAGACAGAACATCCTTGTCTTGTTTGGTTTTCATAAAGAATGCTTCCAATTTTTGCCAATTCAATGTGATATTGGCTGTGGGTTTGTCATAAATAACTCTTATTATTTTGAGATACATTCCATCAATACCTAGTTTATTGAGCGTTTTTAGTATAAAGTGCTATTGAATTTTGTCAAAGGTCTGATTTGCCTCTATTGTGATAATCATGTGATTTTTGTCTTTGGTTCTGTTTATATGATGGATTATGTTTATTGATTTGTGTATGTTGCACCAGCCTTGCATCCCATGGATGAAACTGACTTGATTGTGGTGGATAAGCTTTTCGATGTATTGTTGGATTTGGTTTGCCAGTATTGTATTGAGGATTTTGTCATCAGTGTTCATCAAGAATTTTGGCCTGAAATTTTCTTTTTTTGTTGTGTCTCTGCCAGATTTTGGCATCAGGATGATGTTGGCCTCATAAAATGAGTTAGGGAGAATTCCTTCTTTTTCTGTTGTTTGAAATAGTTTCAGAAGGAATGGTACTAACTAGTCTTTGTCCCTCTAGTAGAATTCATTTGTAAACCTGTCTGGTCCTGGACTTTTTTTTAGTTGGCAGGGTATTATTGCTGCCTCAATTTTAGACATTGTTGTTCTATTCATGGATTTGACATCTTCCTGGTTTAGTCTTAGGAGGATATATGTGTCCAGGAATTTATCCATTTCTTCTAGATTTTCTGATTCATTTGCATAGAGGTGTTTATAGCATTCTCTGATGGTAATTTGTATTTCTGTGGGCTCAGTGGTGATATCTCCATTATCATTTTTTATTGCATCTAGCTGATTCTTCTTTCTTTTCTTTTTTATTAGTCTGGTTACCTATTTTGTTGATCTTTTTAAAAAAGCTCCTGGATTCATTGATTTTTTTGAAGGGTTTTTTTGTATCTCTATGTCCTCCAGTTCTGCTCTATTTTTAGTTATTTCTTCTCTTCTGCTAGTTTTTGATTGCACCATGGTCTGAGAGACTGTTTGTTATGATTTCCTTTCTTTTGCCTTTGCTGAGGAATGTTTTACTTCCAATTATGTGACCAATTTTAGAGTAAGTGCAGTGTGGTCCTTAGAAGAATGTATATTCTGTTCGTTTGGTGTGGAGAGTTCTGTAGATGTCTATTAGGTCTAATTGGTCCAGAGCAGATTTCAAGTCCTGCATATCCTTGTTAATTTTCTGTCTCAATTATCTCTTTAATAGTGACAGTGGGTTTTAAAGTCTCCCACTATTATTGTATGGGAGCCTAAGTCTCTTTGTAGTCTCTAAGAACTTACTTTATGAATCTGGGTACTCCTGTATTGAGTGCATATATATTTAGGATAGTTATGTCTTCTTGTTGCATTGATCCCTTTACCATTATATAATGCCCTTTTTTTTTTTAACCTTTGTTAGTTTAAAGTCTGTTTTATCAGAGACTAGGATTGCCATCCCCCCCTTTTTTTTTTTCATTTGCTTGGAAAATCTTCCTGCATCCCTTTATTTTGAGCCTATGTATGTCTTTGCTCGTGAGATGGGTCTCCTGGATACAGAACACTGATGGGTCTTGACTCTTTATCCAATTTGCCAGTCTGTGTATTTTAATTGGAGCATTTAGCCCATTTACATTTAAGGTTAATATTGTCATTTGTGAATTTTATTCTGTTATTATGATGCTAACTGGTTGTTTCATTTGCTAGTTGTTGCAGTTTCTTCATAGTGTCAATGGTCTTTACAATTTGGTATGTTTTGCAGTGGCTGGTACTGGTTGTTACTTTCCATTTTTAGTGCTTTCTTCAGGAGCTCTTCTAAGGCAGGCCTGGTGATGAAAAATCTCTCAGCAGTTGCTTATTCTTTAAGGTTTTTATTTCTCCATCGCTCATGAAGCTTAGTTTGGCTATAGATATGAAATTCTTGGTTTAAAACCATTTTCTTTAAGGATGTTGAATATTGGCCCCCACTCTCTTCTGGATTGTAGGGTTTCTGCCAAGAGATTTACTGTGAGTCTGATGGGCTTTCTTTTGTAGGTAACCTGACCTTTCTCTGGCTGCCCTTAGCATTTTTTCCCTGATTTCAACCCTGGTGAATCTGAGGATTATAAGCCTTGAGATTGCTCTTCTGGAGGAGTATCTTTGTGGTGTTCTCTGTATTTCATGAATTTGAATGTTAGCCTGCCTTGCTAGGTTGGGGAAGTTCTCCTGGATAATATCCTGAAGATAGTTTTCCAACTTGGTTTCATTCTCCTTGCCACTTTTAGGTACACCGATCAAACATCAATTTTGTCTTTTCATGTAATTCCATATTCCTCAGAGGGTTTTTTTTCTCTAAAATTGCCTTCTTACATAGTGTTATTGAGTTTATATTCAATCTATGATATTTTTTCTTCCACTTCTTTGATTTGGCTATTGAAACTTGTGTATGCCTCACTAAGTTCTTGTGCTATGTTTTTCAGCTCCATCAGGTCGTTGATGTTCTTCTCTAAACTGGTTATTTTAGATAACAATTCATCTAACCTTTTTTCAAGGTTCTTTGGTTCCTTGCATTGTGTTAGAACATGCTCCTTTAACTCAGAGGCATTTGTAATTACCCACCTTCTGAATCCTGCTTTTGTCAAGTCATGAAACTCATCCTCCATCCAGTTTTTTCTCTTGCTGGTGAGGAGTTGTGATCCCTTGGAGGAGAAGATGCATTCTGTTTTTTGGAAATTTTAGCCCATTTGCACTGGTTTCCCCCGATCTTTGTGGATTTATCTACCTTTGGTCTTTGAAGTTGGTGATGTTTGGATGCGGTTGCTTAGTGGACATCTTTTTTGTTGATGTTGAAATGATTCCTGTTTGTTTGTTAGTTTTTGCCCCAACAGTCAGGGTCCTGTGCTCAGGTGTGCTGGAGTTTGTTGGAGGTCCACTCCAGACACTGTTTGCCTGGGTATCACTAGTGGAGACTGCAGAACAGGAAATACTGCTGCGTGTTCTTTTCTCTGGTAGTTTTATCCCAGAGGGGTACCCATTATATATCAGCCAGATCTCTCCTCTATGAGGTTTCTGTCAGCCCCTACTGGGAGGTGTCTCCCTGTCAGGATACAGTGGGGTCAGTGATCCACTAGAGGATTCAGTCTTTCCTAATCAGAGCTCGAACACTGTGCTGGGAGATGCACTGCTCTTTTTGGAGCTGCTAGGCAGGGACATTTAAGTCTGCTGAAGCTGTGACCACAACCACCCCTTTTTACAGGTACTCTGTCCCAGGAAGATGGGGGCTTTATTTATAAGTCCTCGATGAGCTGTTGTATTTTTTCAGAGATGCCCTGCCCAGCAAGGAGGGAATCTAGTGAGACAGTCTGCCTGCAGTGGCCTTCCTGAGTTGTGGTGGGCTCCACTTAGTTTGAACTTCTGGGTGACTTTGTTTACACTGTGAGGTTAAAATCACATACTCAAGCCTCAGCAATGGTGAATGCCCCTCCCTTTACCAAGCCCTATTGTAGGGAAACAAACCCCCACATCACCTGTGGGTATCCTGAGTTCTGTGGCAACAAAGGAATGAGAAAAAGACAAATCAAGAGAGAAAGTGGGACCAGGGGGCCATCACTGGAAAAGACAATGAAGGCCCCAAACTCTGGTCTCTCACACTATTTATAGGTTACAATCACTTTGATCTATAGGATAAGTGTGGAGTGATGGTGGGATGAATCAGTGAGTCGGAAGTGAATCAGCAAGCTGGAACTGGTGCGTCATTCTAAAGATTGATAACAGTGGCAGTTTGGGAGTTTCACAAGACAAGAACATGTGGTTATCTTTAGCTTTTTATCTATGTACAGCTGGTGGAACATGGACTTTATAAGGAGCCTATACGTCTGGCTACGTCATAGTGCTACAAAAGGGTTTTATGTCCTTGAGCACAATGTTTATGGTAACAGAGCTTAGGTCACCTTGCACCAGAACATGAGGTATGGAGAGGCCTTCCTCCTCAGAGGCCTCCTGTGGCCTTCCACAGTTTGTTGTTCTTTGTTTATGTGTTACTCATAACCAACTTACGTAGGCACTCTGTAAGTCCTTTCTCCTTTGCTGCTTTTCCCAACACCTATGTCCCAGGTCGAGCTCAGACTGCTGTGCTGGCTGAGAGAATTTCAAGCCAGTGGATCTTAGCTTGCTTATCTCTATGGGGGTGGGACCTGCTGAGCCAGATCACTTGGCTCCCTTGCTTCAGTGCTATGTTCTTGTCTTGTTGGTGCCACTGGGTTATGAAAAAAAAATAAAAAACTGCTGTGGCAAGCTCAGTGTCTGCCCAAATGGCCACCTAGTTTTGTGCTGGAAACCCAGGGTCCTGGTGATTGTGCAGGTACTGGAGGGAATCTCCTGGTATGCAGGTTGAGAAGACGATGGGAGAAATGCAGTATTTAGGCTGGAGTGCAGGTTACAGACCCTAATGGCTTCCCTTTGCTAGGAGAGGGAGTTTCCCAATCCCTTGCACTTCCTGGGTAAGGTGATGCCCCATCCTGCTTTGGCTTGCCTTCCTTGGGCCGAACCCACTGTTGAACCAGTCCCAATTAGATGAACCAGATACCTCAGTTGGAAATGCAGAAATCACCTGCCTCCTGGGTCGATCTCCCTGGGAGCTGCACACCAGAGCTGTTCCTATTCAACCATCTTGTCAGAAATCTCTGCTTTCTTTATATAAAAAAGTTAGATAAGTGTCAACATATTAACAAAAGAGTAATGAATTATAAACGTTTTAAAATAACTGTGACTTCATTTTATGTATTCTAATTTCAATGCATATTTTAATTCCAATATCCCTGTCACTTTGTCATATCAGCTAACATGAAAATTTCAGTGCCTGGATCTATATATATCTGATGTCTTCTAGTAAATGAAAGTTATTATACTTTCATTTAAGATTTGCATTTTAAATGTTTGTGGTTGGTTGTGCAGATTCTGTAGCCACAATATCTCGGTTTAGCTTTGTGATTTAGGTAGTACGCTTGATTTCTCTGTGCTTTAAGTTCCTCATCTGTATAGTGGGAATAATAATTGTACCTACCTGTCAGAATTTTTATGAAGGAGTGAATAAATTAATTTGTGTATGGCCCAACACACAGTGAAAACTTAGTAGATGTTAGGCATTATTATTGATGTCAAATATGCATACATTGCTATTGAAATTAGAGTTAATTTCTATAAATGATAAATTATGATTCAGAGATTAATATACTTTTATAACTTCAGTACTAGCTAGAAGTGATAGTTCTTTTCCAAATCTTTCCATAGTATTTTCTGCCTTGAGGAAGAAGGGATATTATGTCTTTATGTGAATTCTGCCTTGAGCAACAAACGATATTATGTACTATGTGGATATTTCCCCTAATTATAAATAGTAAAAATTTTACAGTTCAGTTTAATTACCATTAGATGTCTATTGGCCTTCGTATTGATGAATGTAATAGGCAAATAATTTTTAATGCTGAATTGGTAAAAAATGACACATTCAATTCAATGACACATTTGCTATTAACTATTAGCAATTGCACTAACTGTATACCAATAATTTGAAAGATGTAATAAAATCTATTATTTTTATAGTTATAATTTAATTGTTAGTCTGATATTTATCAATATTTGTCTTAGATTCTCATAATAAAAAATAGAATTGAGAGGCAAGAAAAATTTCTTACTCCCTTCAACCGTATTTTTCCTATATTTAAAAGACAAAGAGAAATCTCAAAACAAAACAAGAAGCCAAATGAAACATACCATTCATCCCTGCTAAACTACTGCCATTTTCAGACAACTGGGGATTTTTTTTCTTTAGTGGAAAATTCTTCAAATGAGTAGCTTATATATCTTGAACATATTGATCACTCTAGAACACATTTACATGCTATTTTCATTCCCATTCTGTACTGTGTCAGCACTCAACAAAAATGATTATTTTCTCTTATTTCCCCAGTCCTTGGCCATATGCTCATTCTCTTTCTATACTTCCTAATAATGGATATTTCTTAGGCCTGCCACTTGGGTCACACCTCTTCCTTTTTTTTTCTAACTAAACTAATTCTTCGGAAATATTATCTATACTTTTAAATTTTAATTAGGTACTTGTCATTTACATTGTTTTTCATTAGTTCCAACTTCTGCCATTATCTATGAGACATCCTGGGGATGCCATAACAAGGGACTACATATTAAGTGTTTAAAACAACAGAAAAGAACTCTGACAGTTCTGGAGGCCAGAAGTCCAAAATAAATGTGTCAGCAGAGTTGCACTCCTTCACAAGGCTCCCAGGGTTCTAGGGGAAAATCCTTCCTTGTCTCTTCTGCTTCTGGTGGCTCATAGCAGTCTCTGCCTTCCTTAGCATGTGGCCATGTTACTCCAGTCTCTGCCTCTGTCTTATATCACCTGACCTTTGTCTGTCTTCTCCTTTTCTGCCTGTCTCTTCTGTGTCTCTCTCTTATAAGGACATTCAACATTGACCTTAGGGCTCACCTGGATAATTCAGTCTGCCTCTTCATCTCAAGATTGATCTCTCACTTAAGTTATATATGCAGAGCCCCTCTTACCAAAGAGGATAATCTGAAAGTTCTAGAAATTAGGACATGGATGTATCTTTTTGGGGGATACTATTCAACCCAATACACAAGGTATAAGAAAAACATTGCATAATCAGTTGACGAATGACAACCTATACCAGATGTAGGTGTTGGGTATTAGTGAGAGGGTGGTGGGTGGTGTGTAGAACACTGGAGTACATGTGCCCTGTCTAACATGTCCAGCTCCTCCTCAGCTTCAGCTGACTGCTGACACGCAGACCTACTGTTGCCAAATCTTCTGATAGCCCCAGTGAAGCTGGAAATTCAGCTTTTTATGTGTTGACAACTAGCTAAAATGTAAAAACCCATATGGAGTAGGTAACACTATCGGGAGAGCAAAACTCTATGTAGGTCAGATGCAGCAAGCTTACAGTTTGTGAACTTTTTTCTGCAGTCTGAGGTTCAGAGAGCAGCTTCAATGAAAAGAGCAGAGAACTTTCCTCCTAGAGGTGAGAGAGGTGGTGAATCTAATGCCATGTGAGATAGGAAGAAAGATGCTAATATTCACTTTGATTTGCCACTCTTTGCTGTTCTAATTCAATGGGAGGCTCAAATAATTTTTAAACCTGAAAGGTCAGTTTCTTGTTGATGTTCTCTTATAAAATTTTAAAGTTGAGAATTGGGCAACAATGTTTTTTATGGTTTGTTTAATAGTGTGTGCCAGCTTTCAGAAGGCTGTCGGAAACCTCTTCCTTATGTACCAGTCAAACTTGACTTTCTGGCCTGATTCTTTTTTTACAAATACATATATTCTTTTTCTAAAATATATATATATATATTGTAGCAAAGTAAATATTACTTTTTTTTTTTTTGAGACAGAGTCTTGCTCTGTCACCCAGGCTGGAGTGCAGTGGCACCATCTTGGCTCACTGCAAGCTCAGCCTCCTCCTCCTGAGTTCAAGTGATTCTCCTGCCTTAGCTTCCTGAATAGCTGGGATTATACACAAGTGCCACCACATCCAGCACAAGGTTTCACCTTGTTGCTCAGGCTGGTCTTGAACACCTCACCTTGTGATCCACCCACCTTGGACTCCTAAAGTACTTGGATTACAGACATAAGCCACCACACCAAGCTAATATTACTATTAGCACACTCTCAAGTCCTACTGGCTCAGTTTAGATATAAGTATCCACCTGTCTTTCTTAAGCCCCTAGGACTGTATTGGGTGCCCTCTTCTTAAACTCTGGAATAATGGATCCCAGAGAGGGCAATACTGCCTCCTGGGGGATAGTTTGAAAATTAATGGAGACTTTTGTGCTTATCACAATGATTGAAGGTGTTACTGGAATTTTGTAAGAGAGAAACCTGTATGCTGATGTCATGTAATTCAAGGACAGTATCATAGATTAAAGAACTGTCTCTCCAGGTTTTTACACAGATAAAAATCAGAAAAAAAAGAATTGCACTGAATTCTTATAATGTGTTACAATTTATATAAATTTATGGGGTACAAATGTAATTTTGTTACATGCATAGATTGCGTAGTGGTGAAGGGATTCTACTTCTTCCTGGTTTCATCTTGGGAGTGTAAGTGTCCAGGAATTTATCCATTTCTTCTAGATTTCCTGGTTTATTTGCATAGAAGTGTTTATAATATTCTCTGATGGTAGTTTGTATTTCTGTGGGATTGGTGGTGATGTCCCCTTTATCATTTTTTATTGCATCTATTTGATTCTTCTTTCTTTCCTTCTTTATTAGTTTGGCTAGTGATCTATCTATTTTTTGATCTTTTCAACAAACCAGCTCCTGGATTCATTGATTTTTTGAAGTGTTTTTAGTGTCTCTATCTTCTAAAGTTTTGCTCTGATCTTAGCTATTTCTTGTCTTCTGCTAGCTTTTGAGTTTCTTTGTTGTTGCTCCTCTAGTTCTTTTAATTGTGACATTAGAGTGTCAATTTTAGATCTTTCCTCCTTTTTCTTGTGGGCATTAAGTGCTATAAATTTCCTTCTACGCACTACCTTAAATGCATCCCAGAGATTCTGGTATGTTGTGTCTTCATTCTCATTGGATTCAAAGAAAATTTTTATTTCTGCCTTCATTTCATTATTTATCTGATAGTCATTCATGAGCAGGTTGTTCAGTTTCCATGTGGTCATGCAGTTTTGAGTGAGTTTCTTAATCCTGAGTTCTAATTTGATTGCACTGTGGTTTGAGAGACTGTTTGTTATGATTTACATTCTTTTGCATTTGCTGAGGAGTGTTTTACTTCTAATTATGCAATCAGTTTTAAAATAAGTGTGATGTGGTCCTGAGAATAATGTATATTCTGTGGATTTGGGGTGGAAAGTTCTGCAGATGTCATCAGATTTGCTTGGTCTAGATCTGAGTTCAAGTCCTGGATCTTCTAGTCAACTTTCTGTTTTGTTGATCTAATATTGACAGTGGGTTTTAAAGTCTCCCACTATTGTTGTGTGGGAGTCTAATTCTCTTTGTAGGTCTTTAAGAACTTGCTTTATGAATCTGGGTGCTCCTGTATTGGGTTCATATATATTTAGGATAGTTAGCTCTTCTTGTTACATTGATCCCTTTACCTTAATTTAATACCCTTCTTTGTCTTTTTTGATCTTTGTTGGTTTAAACTCTGTTTTATCAGAGACTAGGATTGCACACCCTGCTTTTTTTTTCTTCTTTCCATTTGCTTGGTAAATCTTCCTCCATCCCTTTATTTTGAGCCTATGGGTGTCTTTGCACATGACATGGGCCTCCTGAATACAGCACACCAATGGGTCTTGACTCTTTATTCAATTTGCTAGTTTGTGTCTTTTATTTGGGGCATTTAGCCCATTTAGATTTAAGATTAATATTGTTATGTGTGAATTTTATCCTGCCATTATGATACTAGCTGTTTTTTTGCCCATTAGTTGATGCAGTTTTTTCATAACATTCATGGTCTTTACAATTTGGTATGTTTTTGCAGTGGCTGGTATTGGTTGTTCTTTTCCACGTGTAGTGCTTTCTTCAGGAGCTCTTGTAATACAGGCCTGGCGGTGATCTCTCAGCAATTGCTTGTCCATAAAGGATTTTATTTCTCCTTTGCTTATGAAGCTTAGTTTGGCTGGATATGAAATTCTGGGCTGAAAATTATTTTATTTAAGAATGTTGAAAACTGGCCTCTACTCTCTTCTGACTTATAGAGTTTCTGCCGAGAGATCTGCTGTGCATCTGATGGACTTCCCTTTCTGGGTAATCTGACCTTTTTCTCTGGTTGCCTTTAGCATTTTTATCTTCACTTCAACCCTGGTGAATCTGATGATCATGTCTTGGGATTGTTCTTTTCAATAAGTATCTTTGTGGTGTTCTCTGTGTTTTCTGAATTTGAGTGTTGTTGGCCTGCCTTGCTAGGTTGGGGAAGTTCTTCTGGATAATTTCCTGAAGAGTATTTTCCAACTTGATTCCATTCTCTCCATCAGTTTCAGGTACACCTGTCAAATGTATATTTGGACTTTTCACATAATCTCATATTTATTGGAGGCTTTGTTGATTTTCTTCACTCTTTTTTCTCTAATCTTGTCTTCTCACTTTATTTCATTGAGTTGATCTTCAATCTCCAGTATTCTTTCTTCTGCTTGATCAACTCAGCTATTGAAAATTGTATATCCTTCACAAAGTTCTCATGCTATGTATTTCAGCTCCATCAGGTCATTAATGTTCTTCTCAAAACTGATTATTCTAGTTAGTATTTCATCTTATCATTTTTCAAGGTTCTTAGCTTCCTTGTATTTGTTTAGAACATGCTTCTTTAGCTTGGAGAAGTTTGTTATCACCCACCTTCTGAAACCTGCTTCTTTCAATTCAACAAACTCATTCTCCATCCAGTTTTGTTTCTTTGCTCGTGAGGAGTTGTAATCCCTTGGAGAAGAGGCATTCTGGTTTTTGGAATTTTCAGCCTTTTTTGACTGGTTTCCTCCCATCTTCATGGATTTATCTAACTTTGGTTTTTGAAGTCGGTGACTTTTGAATGGGGTCTCTGTGTGGACCTCTTTTCTGTTGATGTTGACGCTATTTTTTTCTGTTTGTTAGTTTTTCTTCCAACAGTCAGGCCCCTCTGCTGCAGGTGTGATGGAGTTCACTGGATGCCCACTTCAGACCCTGCTTTCCTGGGAATCACCAGCATGAGTTGCAGAACAGCAAAGACTGCTCCCTGTTCCTTTTTTTTTGTAGCTTTGTCCCAGAAAGCAACCCACCAGATGCCAGCCAGAGCTTTCCTTTATGAGATATCTATTGGCCCCTACTGGGAGGTGTCTCCCAGTCAGGATACACAGGGGTCAGGGATCCACTAGAGGAGGCAGTCTATCTCTTAACAGAGCTTGAATGCTGTGCTGGGAGAGCCTCTGCTCTTTTCAGAGCTGCCAGGGAGTGAGGTTTAAGTTTGCTGAAGGTGTGCCCACAACTGCCCCTTTTCCCAGATGTTCTGTCCCAGGAAGGTAAAGGTTGGGACTTTATTTATAAGGTCCTGACAGGCTGCTGCCTTTTTTTCAGAGATGGTGTGCCCAGCAAGGAGTGAGTGTAGTGACACAGTCTGCCTGCAGAGGCCTGGCTGAGCTGCCAAGTGCTCTTCCCAGTTCAAACATTCCAGTGACTTTGTTCACACTGTGATGTTAAAATCACCTACTTGAGCCTCAGCAATGGTGTCCTCCCTGTCCCCCACCAAGCTTGACTGTCCCAGGTTGAGCTCAGACTGCTGTGCTGGATGTGAGCATTTCAAGCCAGTGGATCTTAGATTGCTGGTTTTCATGGGGGTGGGACTCATCAAGCCAGATCACTTGGCTCCCTGGCTTCAGCCCATTTTCCAGGCAAGTGAATGGTTCTGTCTCACTGACATTCCATACACCACTGGTATATGGAAAAAAAGCTGCTTTGTCTAACTTGGTGTCTTTTCAAACAAACAACCACCCAGTTTTGTACTGGAAACCCAGGGCCCTTGTGTTGTAGGCACCAGAGGGAATCTTCTGGTCTGAGGGTTGTGAAGTCTGTGGAAAAAGCACAGTATCTGGGCTGGAGTGCAGGGGACATTCCCTGATGGCTTCCCTTGGCTAGGAGAGGGAATTTCCTGGCCCCTTGCACTTGCCAGTTGAAGTGATGCCCCACTCTGCTTCAGCTCACCCTCCTTGGGCTGCACCCACTGTTCAACTACTTCCAATGAGATGAACCAGGTACCTCAGTTGGAAACGTGGAGATCACCCACCTAATGTGTTGATCTCGCTGGAGGCTGCAACCAGAGCTGTTGCTATTTGGCCATCTTGCCAGCCAACTCTAAATCACTCTTTTAGATTCTCGAAAGGAGAAATGTATTTTAAAAAAAGTTATATGTGCATATATTTAAAAAGACATATGTAATATATTATATATGTATACATACATATGTACAAACACATATGTGCACACAATCATATAAAATGAAGAAAACACCAAGCTCCAATAACAATCATTTAAATAAAAAGATGCTTGTTATTAACATAAATAACATAAATTATCTGAGTTATACAACATGTATCAGCTTGTATGTTTTAACAGGCTCTCAGTGTTTTACCCTACACAGAAAATCTTTTGATATCTGGTGCAAAGTTATTGAGAGCTCTAGCATCTGATTTTGTCACCATGGTCAAAAAATGGCTTTTAGAGTCTGAGGTCCTGAACCTTACAAGTTAGTTTATTTTTGAGAATATGGAAGTTTAATTTTATAGTTTCTGCAGAACTGGAAGTCTTTCATTAAAAATGACTCTGACTGTTCATTCACTAGTCAATCCAAGCTTCTGAAATAATCTTTTTTCCAATCATAAGCAAGTAAGAGGGTGACCATGAGGTCAGATATTTGTTCAACTTTAGGTAGCTGAGAAAGTCAGAGATTGGCTACTGCTCTTTATAATACAGGTTTCCATTACAAGATGGCATAGAAAGCAAACATTTAAGATTACTAAGAAAAATTTCCAGGATTTATGAGACCCTATGATGGTAAATCAGAGTTTAAGTAACTCTCTGAAGGTGAGTCTAGTAAGTGGTGGTGATGGCATTTAAATTCAGGTGCTCTGGCTTTAAAATCCTTGCTCTTAATAGGTATAGATATTTAGGGAAAAGAATATCAGGGTATGTAAGGTAGAGAATGATGTATCCATTACGGCCTGACTTCCTCCATGAATCCCTGTCGAATTGTTTTAATTGGATACAATTAGACCCTCCCTGCTCTGAACAGCTCCAACTCATAGTGTCCATTTCAGTACCCTTGTGACATTTACAAAACATGGCCACATAATACAGTAATTTTTTATACAGCTCATAAATCTATTGAGACATTTAATGAAGTTATTAAAATAATTTATGCATAATTTGAAGTTTTACAAGTCAAATTTTAAATAGATTGTTGAGATTGCTATATATAGCAACTCTGGCAATATATGTTAAAATTAAAAATATGTACAACCTGATCCAAGATGGCCAAATAGAAACAGCTTTGGAGTGCAGTTCCCAGTGAGAACACAGAGGGTGAGTGATCACTATTTCCAGATGAGTTTGTACTGCCCACAGACCAGGAGATTCCTGGAAGGAAAAGCACCACAAGTCTCGAGCATGGCTGTTTCACTGGGTGCAGCAGGTCTCTGCACAAAACTCACACAAATCTGGGTGGTCACTTCAACTGGTGCCTGGAATGCCTGGGTGGCAGAATCGCCCGTTCAACTGAAAAAATGGGGGCTGAAACAGGGAGCCAGGTGATCTGGCTCTGCAGGTCCCACTCCCACAAAGACCAGCAATTTGAAATTCTCTGGATTGAGAGTTTCACAGCAAGGACAGCTGGAAATGGGATGGTGCAGCTCTGTGGGGGAAGGGCATCTGCCATTACCAAGGCAGTCCACCACTACTGAGGCAGTCTGCCATTGCTGAGGCAGTTCATGATTACCAAGGCTGTCCAACATTACCGAGACAATTCACCATTACTGAGGCAATCTTCCACTACAGAGACAGTCTGCCTTTACTGAGGCAGACTGCCATTACTGATGCAGTTCTAACTATATAAACAAAACAGCAAGGAAGTTCACACAGTAGCTGGGCAGAGCCCACAGCAGCTGAGCAGTGCCTCTGCTGGCAAAATGTGAGTAGACTATCTTCTTGCTGGGCAAGGCATCTCTGAATAAAGGCAGCAGCACATCAGAAACTTATAAATATAGCCCCACCTTCCCAGGACAGAGAACAGGGGAAAAAAAGGTGGTTATGAGTTCTGCTGCAGCAGACTTAAATGTACCTGTCCAGGAGCTCTGAAACAAACAAAGGAGCTCACAGGTCAGTACTTGAGCTCCTATAAGGGACAAACTGTCTCCTCAAGCAGCTACCCAACCCCCATATATCTAAAGAGACACCTCATAAAGGAGAGCTCAGGCTGACATCTGGTGGGTGTCCTTCTGGGACAGATAACAGAAGAAGAAATTGGCAGCAACCCTTACAGTTCTGCAGCTGCTGCAGGTGATCCCCAGGTAAGCAGGGTCTGGAGTTGACCTCCAGCAGTCCTACAGCAGAGGGGCCTGACTGTTAGAAGGAAAACTAAAAATCGGAAAGAACTTCCTCATTAACTAAAAGGATGTCCACTCAGAGACCCCATCTGAAAGTCACCAACTACAAAGACCACAGGTAGATAAATCCACAAAGATGGGAAGAAATCAGTGGATAAAGGATAAAATCACCCGATACCAGAACACTTTTCCTCCTCCAAGGGATCACTACTTCTCACCAGTAAGGGAACAAAGCTGGATGGAGAATAAGTCTGATGAATTGACAGAAACAGGCTTCAGAAGGTAGGTAATAACAAACTTCTCTGAGCTAAAAGAATATATTCTAACTCAATGCAAAGAAACTAAGAACCTTGAAAAAATGTTTGATGAAATGCTAATGAAGATAAACAACTTATAGAAGAATATAAATGAATTCATGGAGCTGAAAAACACAACAAGGACTTCATGAAGCATACACAAGTTTCAATAGCCAAATCGACCAAGCAGAAGAGAGGATATCAAAGATTGAAGATCAACTCAATGAAATAAAATGAGAAGGCATGATTAGAGAAAAAGGAGTAAAAAGAAATCAACAAAACCTCCAAGAAATATGGGATTATGTGAAAAGACCTAATCTACATTGTATAGGTGTACCTGAATGTGATGGAGAGAATGAATCCAAGCTGGAAAACACTCTTCAGGATATTATCCAGGAGAACTTCCCCAACCTAGCAAGGCAGGCCACCATTCAAGTTCAGGAAATATAGAGAACACCACAAAGACATTCCTTAAGAAGATCAACCCCAAGGCACATAATTGTCAGAATCACCAGGGCTGAAATGTAGGAAAAAATGGTAAGGGCAGTCAGAGAGAAAGGTTGGGTTACCCACAAAGGGAAGCCCATCAGACTCACAGTGGATCTCTCAGCAGAAACCCTGCAAGACAGAAGAGAGTGGAGTGGGGGCCAAAATTCGACATTGTTAAAGAAAAGAACTTTCAACCTAGAATTTCATATTCAGCCAACCTAAGCTTCATATGCGAATGAGAAATAAAATCCTTTATGAACAAGCAATTGCTCAGAGATTTCATCACCACCAGACCTGCCTTACAAGACCTCCTGAAAGAAGCACTAGACATAGAAAGGAACAACCAGTACCAGCCACTCCAAAAATGTACCAAATGGTAAACAGCATCAACATAATGACGAAACTGCTTCAAGTAATGGGCAAAACAACCAGCTAGCATCAAAATGGCAGGATCAAATTCACACATAACAATATTAATCTTAAACCTAAATGGGCTAAATGCCCCAATCAAAAGACACAGACTGGCAAATTGGATAAAATGTCAAGACCAATTGGTGTGCTGTATCCAGGAAACCCATCTCATGTGCATGGATACACATTGGCTCAAAATAAATGGATGGAGGAAGATTTACCAAGCAAATGGAGAGCAAAAAAAAGCAGGAGTTGCAATCCTAGTCACTGATAAAATAGACCTTAAATGATCAAAAGAGGCAAACAAGGCCATTACATAATGGTAAAAGGATCAATTCAACAAGAAGAGCTAATGATCCTAAGTATATACACACCCAACACAGGAGCACCCAGATACATATAGCAAGTTCTTAATGACCTACAAAGAGACTTAGACTCCCACACAATAATAGTGGGAGACTTTAAACTCCACTGTCAATATTAGATCAACAAGACAGAAAATTAACAAGAATATCGAAGACTTGAACTCAGATCTGGACCAAGCAAACGAAATAGACATTTACGGAACTCCCCACACCACATCCACAGACTATACATTCTTCTCAGCACCACATGGTACCTACTCTAAAACTGACCACATAATTGGAAGTAAATCACTCCTCAGCAAATGCAAGAGAATGGAAATCATAACAAACATTCTCTCATACCACAGTGCAATCAAATTAGAACTCAGGATTAAGAAACTAACTCAGAACCGCACAACTTCATGGAAACTGAACAACTGGCTCCTGAATATTGATTGGGTAAACAATGAAATGAAGGCAGAAATAAAGATGTTTTTGCAACCAGTGAGAATGAAGACAAAATGTACCAGAATCTCTTGGACACATTTAAATCAGTGTCTAAAGAACAATTTATAGTAATAAATGCCCACATAAGAAGCAAGGAAAGATCCAAAATCCACACCCTATCATCAAAACTGAAAGAGATAGAGGAGCAAGATCAAAAAAAAAAAAAAAAAAAACAAAACAAACAAACAAACAAAAAAACTCAGAAGCTAGCAGAAGAGAAGAAATAACTGAGATCAGAGCAGAACTAAGGTAGATAGAGACACACAAAAAAACCCCTACAAAATTAATAAATCCAGGAGCTGGTTTTTTGAAAATGTCAACAAAATAGACTACTAGCCAGATTAATAAAAAAGTAAAGAAAGAAGAATCAAATAGATGCAATGAAAAACAATAAAGGGGATATCACCACGGATTCCACAGAAATACAAATTACCATAAGAGATTACTACAAACAACTCTATGCACAGAAACCAGTAAACCTGGAAGGAATTCATAATTTCCTGAACACTTGCACCCTCCCAAGCCTAAACCAGGAAGAAGTTGAAACCCTGAATAGACCAATAACAAGGGCTGAAGTTGAGGCAGCAATTAATAGCCTACTAACCAAAAAAAGCACAGGTCCAGATGGATTCACAGCTGAATTCTACCAGACATACAAAGAGGAGCTGGTATCAGTCCTTCTTAACTATTCCAAATAATCTAAAACTAGGGAATCCTTCCAAAATCATTTCATGAGACCAACATCATCCTCATACCAACACCTGGCAGAGACTCAACCAAAAAAGAAAACTTCAGGCCAATATCCATGATGAACATAGATGCAAAAATCTTCAATAAAATATTAGCAAACTAATTGCAACAGTACATCAAAAAGCTTATCCGTCACGATCTAGTAGGCTTCATCCCGGGGATGCAAGACTGGTTCAAAATATGCAAGTCTATAAATGTAATTCACCACATAAACACAACCAAAGACAAAAACCACATGATTATCTCAAAAGATGCAGAGAAGGCCTTCAACAGAATTCAACACCCCTTTATGCTAAAAACACTCAAGAAACTAGGTTATCGACAGAACATATCTCAAAATAATAAAAGGTATTTATGACAAACCCACAGCCAATATCATACTGAATGGACAAAAACTGGAAGCATTCCCTTTGAAATCTGGCACTAGACAAGGTTATCCTTTCTCACCATTCCTATTCAATATAGTATTTGAAGTTCTAGCCAGAGTAATCAGTCAAGAAAAAGAAATAAAGGGTATTCATTTAGGAAAGGAGGAAGTCAAATTGTCTCTATTTGCAGATGACATGATTGTATATTTAGAAGACCCTATCATCTCAGCATAACAGACTTGAAGGGAGCCAAATCATGAGTGAATTGCCATTCACAATTGCTACAAAGAGAATAAAATACCTGGAAATACAATTAACAAAAGATGTAAAGGAGCACTTTCAGGACAACTACAAATCACTGCTCAAGGAAATAAGAGAGGACACAAATAGATAGAGAAACATTCCATGCTTATTATTAGGAAGAACCAATATTGGGAAAATGGCCATATTGCCCAAAATAATTTACAGATTGAAAAGTATCCCCATCAAGCTACATATGACCCTCTTCACAGAACTGCAAAAAACTACCTTAAACTTCATATGGAACCAAAAATGAGCCTGCAGAGCCAAGACAATCCTAAGCATAAAGAACAAAGCTGGAGGCATCATGCTACCTGATTTCAAACTGTAATACAAGGCTACAGTAATCAAAACAGCATATTACTGTTAACAAAACAGAGATATAAACCAATAGAACGGAACAGAGACCTCGGAGGCAATGGCACACATTTACAACCACCTGAAATTTGACAAACCTGACAAAAACAAGCAATGGGAAAGGATTCCCTGTTTAATAAATGGTGTTGGGAAAACTGGCTAGCCATGTGCAGAAAGCAGATACTGGACCCCTTCCTGGCTCCTTACACAAAAATTAACTCCAGATGGATTAAAGACTTAAATATAAGACCTAAGACCATAAAAACCCTAGAAGAAAACCTAGGCAAAACCATTCAGGACATAGACATATGCAAGGACTTCATGACTAAAACTTCAAAAGCATTGGCAACAAAAGCCAACATAGACACATGGGATCTAATTGGGCAAAGGATATGAACAAACACTTTTCAAAAGAAAACATGTATGAGGCCAACAAACATATGGAAAAAATACTCATCGTCATTGGTCATTAGATAAATGCAAATCAAAACCACATTGAGATACCATCTCACACCAGTTAGAATGGTGAGCATTAAAAAGTCTAGAGACAACAGATGCTAGAGAGGATGTGGAGAAATAGGAACACTTTTACACTGTTGGTGGGAGTTCAAATTAGTTCAACCATTGTGGAAGACAGTGTGGTGATTCCTCAAGGAATAGAAATTCCATTAGACCCAGCAATCCCATTACTTGATATATATCCAAAGGAGTATAAATCATGCTATTTTGAAGACACATGCACACATATGTTCATTGTGGCACTGTTTGCAATAGCAAAGACATGGAGCCAACACAAATGCCCATCAGTGATAGACTGGACAGGGAAAATGTGGGACATATACACCATGGAATGCTATACATCCATAAAAAATAATGAGTTCGTTTCCTTCATAGGGATATGGATGAATCTGGAAACCATCATTCTCAGCAAACTGACACAAGGACAGAAAATCAAACACTGCATGTTCTCACTCATAGGTGGGTGTTGAACAATGAGAACACAGGGACAAAGGGAGGACAGCATCACACACTGGGGTCTGTTGCGGGCAGACTAGGGGAGGGACAGTAGGGGTAGGGAGTTGGGGAGGGATAACATGGGGAGAAATGTGAGATATAGGTGATGGGGGAATGGAGGCAGCAAATCTCATTGTCATGTATGAAACTATGCAACAGTCCTGCATGTTCTGCACATGTACCCCAGAACCTAAAGTGCAATAAAATATATTTTTGAAAAAAGGAAAAAAAATATAAAAAGATTTAAAAATGTTTAAAGAAATAAAAAATAAAAATAGGTACAATCTTTGGTGGATCAATCCCATTTCTGGGAATTGATTTTACAGATATACTTGCAAAATGATAGATGTAAAAGGTTATTTTTTGCAGAATTGTTTGTAACAGCAAAAAACTGCTGATATTTTTCTAGGACTCAAAAATGTTATTTCTCAAATATTTACATTTCTTTTTCCCTGGGTGGATTGAGTTTCTTGACTCCTTTATGGCTGGGTAGGTCCATGTGATGAATTGTGAACAGAAATATGTGTTTCATTTTGAGGTCAGGGCATTTCATAGGCAGGGTGGATCCCTCTAGATCATTTACTTCTTTGACACAGTAACTGACAATGTTTGAGATGAGCACTGTTCCATTAGTCCGGGTCAGATATGATGTGGAGCAGAGCACCAGGCTGTATCTGGCATGTATAACTAAAACTGCATCTGGCATGTATCATGAGTGTAAAATGACCCGTTGTTTTTAAAAAATCACAAAGATTTTGTCACTGTAGTGAAGCTCAAAAATCCTTTGTAAACTCAAAGTAGCAGTTTTGTATTGAGGAGTTCTCAGGAATAATGGCAGAAAGTTGGAAAGAAATCTTTATTATGATTCACCATTAGGCTATTATTAAGGCCTTAGGTAAAACAGGAGTCCCGAAAGCTTTTGCAGTTTATTAAATCCTAATCTGAGCTAAATCTTGAAGTGGAAAAAATGTAAAAAAGTACATTAATTTGTGTTTTTTTGAATTTAAAGTAATCTAAATTGAATAATTATTTCCAGAATGTACCTTTCATTTACAAATATTCACGGTGTATTACTTGCAAGGTTCTTACAGTTGTACTAAATGATGTTTCAGTCATATGACACCAACTGACAGATTTAGATTGTACAGGTAAGCAATTGATCTTACAAATTTATTAAGGTGTCTGACACACTTGTGTAGAAATAGAGTATGAACCTTAACTAACATGCAAGAATTTTTTATGTTTAAAGAAGTGTTGTGGCCAGGTGTGGTGGCTCACACCTATAATCCCAGCACTTTGGGAGGCTGAGGTGGTAGGATCACTTGAGTCCAGGAGTTTGAGACCATCTTGGGCAACATTGAGAGACCCCCCCATCTCTACAACAAATTAAAATATTAGCTGGGTGTGGTGGCACGGGCCTGTGATTCTGCTACTTTGGAGGCAGAGGTGGGAGAATGGCTGGATCCTAGGATATGCAGGCTGCAATGAACTATGATTATGCCACTGTTCTCCACTCTGGGTGACACAGTGGGACTCTGTCTCAAAAACAAAACAAAACAAAACAAAAAAACAAAGAAGTGTTGTTTCTTAAGTGGTTAATTTTAGGGGCCTCATTTTAAGCATAAGGAAACCATTTGCTTTAAAATGAGAGAATTTTTTCTCTTAGTTACTCACATTTTTATATGCATTAATCATTACCCCAGAGATGGTCAATTACCAGTTTTGTCCCTTTTCCTAGCTCATTAACTCTGAGGCTATTTTTTTTTTCTAGATTCTAAATAGTCATCATGTTAAAATCAGCTTTGTGCTGCTTTTTCTGAATCACTTTATTTTAGTTTGAGCTTTCAAACTCCTCTTTCATACCTGACATCTCTATCTATCTATCTATCTATCTATCTATCTATCTATCTATATTAGAACATGAAACTGCTGTTTGATTGAAAATATTGATAAAGGCAAATGAGCCAAACCTATTTTCCTTTGCAGGATACTTCCTATACTAACTAAACTGTCCTCAACAACATGGTAGGTTCACTGCCTTCAGTAATCATTAAACTGGTTTTTTCCCTTCTCTTAGAATTCTCACCAGGGTGTGAGGATAGCATTGGGCTTTTATATGGAAATGGGAAATTCTAGCTGCATTATGCATGTCATAGAAAGCAGGGAATCCACACCTTTTCTGGATCTTTCCTGTTTTTCTTGATTAAAAGCCATTTTTTAAAAACAAGGTCAGTGGGTATAGCCAAGTGACACAGAAAGGTTTCTTAATAATATAGAAACAGAATTTTAAAAACTGTAACAACAGCATCAACAAAATCCAATCATGCTTAATATCCTCATGACAATACAAAAGTCAAACCAATGTAACTCGTTGTTGAATCAAGTGTGCATTTAGAAATCGTTATTTATTTCTGGAAAAATCAAATGTTCTTAAAATGTTCTTTGTCTTTATTTATGCTCTGCAATCTCATTTGTAGTTGAATTGCTAAGCCATATACATTTACCAGAAGGTAAATTTTGTTTGTACAGGTTGAAAAAAAGACTGTATTTCGGCAATTTGAGTAGATATTTACATAGAATAGATTATTAGAAAATCTTACATCCATTCTTGGCTCAGAAAAAGGAAAGTATTTAAATAGTAAAGATTATATCATCAATTTCTGCATTTTCTATTTATTAGTGTTTCATTTGGACTTCACTATTTCCTGACAGTTCAGTTTCTTTTTCTGACCACCTCTAGGGGGCAACTTAACCTAAATGATCTTTTGGTTGAATGGCAAACAGACCACTATACCAGAAAAATTACATCAGATGACACTATGCAGTTAAAATGATTATTGTCTAACGTAAATTTTGTGGAATTTGCTCCTGTTCCTGTGATCAACCTGAATGCAGTCATTGTTTGTGATTTTCTACTCTCAGGGTCTGTGGGGCATTACATTGTGATTCTTATGTGAAGGCAGAGAAAATGAAGTAGGCACAGCTCAACGTTTTACAATGAATACTGTGTTCTGAAGTTCTCCTTCTGCTCTTGGGCCACAACTGTGCGTTGGAAAAGATGCAGAAAAACAAAGTCAGATGTGTACCACCTCACATACCTATGCCTACTTCTCTCAGTGTGAAGTGATTCCAGTTTGCTTAATCAAACATGTAAACAAGAAACCTGTTTAGCATGTTCAACTTGACACCACCTTACTAAACACCCAGTTCTATTTCCAAATTTGGTTAC
The DNA here is from genome assembly GCA_963573385.1 of Cacajao melanocephalus. Taxonomy (NCBI): domain Eukaryota; kingdom Metazoa; phylum Chordata; class Mammalia; order Primates; family Pitheciidae; genus Cacajao; species Cacajao melanocephalus. The sequence continues at coordinate 21,567 of CAUYLG010005144.1, read as the reverse complement.
AATTTTCTTCATGGACTGGGATCATCTTTTACCTCAGTTGTTGTCTCAAGTCTTTGTGTCTTATTCTTAACATTCCTGAAAAGAATTATCTTTCCCAGGGTGGGTGCAGTGGCTCATGCCTGTAATCCCAGCACTTTAGGAAGCTGAGGCAGGATTGCTTGAGCCCAGGAGTTTGAGACCAACCTGGGCAACATAGTGAGATCCTATTTCTGAAAAAAATAATTTAAAATAATGGCTGGGCACAGTGGCTCTCTCCTGTAATCTCAGCACTTTGGGAGGCTGAGGGGGGTGGATCGACTGAGGCCAGGAGTTTGAGACCAGCTTGGCCAACATGGCGAAAACCTGTTTTTACTAAAAATAAAAAATTGGTCAGGTGTGGTGGCACGTGTCTGTAGTCCCAACTACTTAGGAGACTGAGGCAGAAGAATCACTTGAACCTGGGAGGTGGAGGTTGCAGTGAGCCAAGATTATGCAACTGCACACCAGCCTGGGCAACAGCGTGAGACTCCCTCTCAAAAAAAAAAAAAATTAGCCAGGTGTGGTGGTATGTACCTGCAGTCCCAGCTACTTGGGTGGCTAAGGTGGGAGGATTGCTTGAGCCTCAGGGGTTGAGGCTGTACTCCATGATTACACACTGGCACCCTGCACTCCAGCCTGGGTGACAAAGTGATACTCTGTCTCAAAAACCACAAAAATTTATCTTTCCTGTTCTCTGCTTTGAATTAGCACACTATAAAGAAACTACTTCTGTTCTTCAGTATTGTATGCATCTATGTCTTTTATAAATATAAAGTGGATTGTAATATATTCTGACATTAATTAGCTTGTTGAGATCATAAAGTATGGACACATCCCTGTGGATAAGATCCCCCATTGTCATTATAAAGACAGCTAGTGGGTCCTTAATAGAAAGTCAGTGCATGCAAGGCAAACCTACAGCAGATAAAAGAGGAATTTTGGGAATTTAAGGAGATTAGATATTTGGCAAAAACTTTTTTGTTGAGGGGATGGAGATAAAGAGGGTCACCAAGCTGGCACCTACCACATGGACTCAGAATGTGTTGAATTTTTTCCAGTACTAGAGAGCCACTTGCCTTGTACAAGTAAGATTATTTAGTTTAGTTCTTGTTATATCTGAGTCACTATTGAAGCCTCATTCCAGACTTTTTCCAATTAAGCTATAGTGTCCACCTTGGGCAAAAGTTTTGTGTAGAGAGTAACAACCCCAGGAGTAGCCAATCCTGAAACAGATGGTAAATTTGATGAGGGAAAATAAATTATATGCCTTCCCTACTTTCTTTCCGCTCCATCTGGAGATTCATATATAGCAGCTCCACTGAATGGTGAGCTCTGATAGAGGTCAGGGCATGTAGTGATTATACAGTAAACCAGTGTGAAGTAAAAAATACAGAGCTTAAATCTTGAAATCTTCTAGAATTCTCTCTTTTCCACATTTCCTGTATCCAATTGAATTCTTGAATATTCTTTTGTTCATCCTTACTGCCATCTTTTTTGTTCAGATATTTTTCATGTATCCCCAGAGTTTGGGGTTAAAATTAACAGACATTTATGTGTATCAGATAGTGTAAAGATTATTTCTCTAAAGCCTCTATCCCACTATTATGAAAATTATAACTTTAATTTCTCAATTTAAAGTGATTCAGTTTCTTCTTGTTTAAATTTTATTTTTTTGGGTTGGGGGAAGGTCTTTAAAATAGTGTCTTTTAGATAAATCATCAGACTTTCTGAGTTCTTTATTTTTCCTCTTATTCCTTGCTAACTTGGTGTCTGTATATGTATTAGTCCATTTTCATACTGCTATAAATAACTTCCCTGAGACTGATTAATTTATAAAGGAAAGAGGTTTAATTGACTCACAGTTTCACATGGCCTGAGAGGCCTCAGGAAACTTACAATCATGGTGGAAGAAGAAGCAAGCAGGTCTTACATGGTGGTAGGTGAGAGACAGAAACATGGTGGTAGTTGAGAGAGAGAAACAGAGAGAGTGAAGGGGGAAGAGCACCTTATAAAACAATCAGATCTCATGAGAACTCACTGTCATGAGAAGAGCATGAGAGAAACTGCCCATGATCCAATCACTTCACAACAAATTCTTCCCTCAATACCTGGGGATTAAAATTCAAGATAAGATTTGGGTGGAGACACAGAACCTAACCATATCATTCCACCCCTGGGCCCTCCCAAATATCATTTCCCTTTTACATTTCAAAACCAATAATCCTTCCCAACAGTTCCCCAAAGTCTTAATTCATTCCAGCATTAACCCAAAATTCCAAGTCCAAAGACTCCCCTGAGACAGGCAAGTTCCTTCCACCTATGAGCCTGTAAAATAAAAAGCAAGTTATTTACTTCCTAGATACAATGTGGGTACAGGCATTGGGTAAATGTTCCCATTAGAAATGGGAGACATTGGCCAAAACAAAGGGGCCACAGACCTCATGCAAGCCTGAAATCCAGCAGGGCAGTCATTAAATCTTAAAACTCTGAAATGATCTTCTTTGACTATATGTCTCAAATCTGGGGCACACTGATACAAAGGGTGGGCTCCCATAACCTTGGGGAGGTCCTTCATGGGCTGGTGTTGAGTGCCTGTGGCTTTTCCAAGTGCACAGTGGAAACTGTCAGTGAATCTACCATTCTGGAGTCTGGATGACAGTGGCCCTCTTCTCACACCTCTTCTCATTGTTCAATACCCACTTATGAGTGAGAACATACAGTGTTTTGTTTCCTGTTCTTGTGTCAGTTTTCTGAGAATGACGGTTTCCAGATTCAGCCATGTCCCCGCAAAGGACATGAACTCATCCTTTTTTATGACTGTATAGTATTCCATGGTGTATATGTGCTACATTTTCTTTATCCAGTCTATCATTGATGGGCATTTGGTTTGGTTCCAACTCTTTGCTATTGTGAACAGTGCTGCAATGAACATAAATGTGCATGTGCCTTTATAGTAGAATGTTTTATAATCCTTTGGGTATATGCCCAGTCATGGGATTGCTGGGTCAAATGGTATTTCTATTTCTAGATCCTTGAGGAATCACTACACTGTCTTCCACAATTGTTGAACTAATTTACAATCCCATCAACAGTGTAAAAGCATTCCTATTTCTCCACATCCTCTCCAGCATCTGTTGTCTCTAGATTTTTTAATGATTGCCATTCTAACTGGCATGAGATGGTATCTCAATGTGGTTTTGATTTGTATTTCTCTAATGACCAGTGATGATGAGCATTTTTTTCATATGTTTATTGGCTGCATAAATGACTTCTTTTGACAAGTGTCTGTTCATATCCCTTGCCCACTTTTTGGGGTTGTTTGATTTTTTTTTCTTGTAAATTTGCTTAAGTTCTTTGTACATTCTGGATATTAGCCCTTTGTCAGATGGGTAGCTTGCAAAAATTTTTTCCCGTTCTATTGATTGCCGGTTTACTCTAATGATTGTTTCTTTTGCTGTGCAGAAGGTCTTAAGTTTAATTAAATCTCATTTGTCTATTTTGGCTTTGGTTGTCATTGCTTTTGATGTTTTAGTCATGAAGTCCTTGCCTCTTCTATGTCCTGAATGGTATTGCCTAGGTTTTCTTCTAGGGTTTTTATGGTGTTAGTTCTTATGTTTAAGCCTTTAATCCATCTGGAGTTAATTTTAGTGTAAGGAATCAGGAAGGTGTCCAGTTTCTGTTTTCTGCACATGGCTAACCAGTTTTCCCAAAACCATTTATTAAACAGGGAATCCTTTCTCCATTTCTTGTTTTTGTCAGATTTGTCAAAGATCAGATGGTTGTAAACGTGTGGCATTGTCTCCAAGGTCTCTGTTCTCTTCCATTGGTCTATATCTCTGTTTTGGTACCAGTAATATGCTCTTTTGATTACTGTAGACTCGTAGTATAGTTTGAAGTCGGGTAGCATGATGCCTCCAGCTTTGTTCTTTTTGCTTAGAATTGTCTTGGCTATGCAGGCTGACTTTTGGTTCCATATGAAGTTTATGGTGGTCTTTTCCAGTTCTGTGAAGAAGGTTCATGGTAGCTTGACAGGGATAGCACCAAATCTATAAATTACTTTTGACAGTATGGCCATTTCCACAATATTGATTCTTCCTAACCATGAGCATGGAACGTTTTTCCATCTGTTTGTGTCCTCTCTTATTTCCTTGATCAGTGGTTTGTAGTTCTTCTTGAAGAAGTCCTTCACGTCCTTTGGTAGTTATATTCCTAGGTATTTTATTCTCTTTATAGCAATTGTGAATGGGAGTTTGCTCATGATTTGGCTCTCTGTTTGTCTGTTATTGGTGTATAGGAGTGCTTGCGATTTTTGCACATTGATTTTGTATACTGAGACTTCAGTAAAGTTGCTTATCAGCTTAAGGAGATTTTGGGCTGAGATTAAAGGGTCTTCCTGATTATATATAATTTTATATGGTATTTAAACTGATAAGAATGGATACTACACTTGATTTTAGCCAACAGGTCAGGAAACATATATGGTATTTAAACTTAAGTGTTTTGATCTAAATGTGTTTATACATTAATTATTTAGTTTAATATGCATTTAATTTTTTATGTGTTTTCAAAAAATTATTGAATTTATAAGGTACAATTTATTTTCATACATAGATTACATAATGGTCAGGTCAGGGGTTTTTGAGTATCCATCATCTGAATAATATACATTGTATCCTTTAAGTAATCTCTCATCCTCTAACCACTCCCACCTCACCCTTCTGAGTCTCCATTTTCTATCATTCCACTCTACATCCATCTGTACACATTTTTTAGCAGCCACTTATGAGTGAAAACATGTGATATTGTATCTTGCTTGTTTTACTGAAGATAATGACCTCCAATTCCATCCATATTGTTGCAAATGACATAATTTTACTTTTTTTAATGCCAAAAGTATTTCATTATGTATATATACACCACATTTTCTTTATCAATTTATAGATGGACACTCACGTTGATTCCATATCTTTGCTATTGTGAATAGTGCTTTGATAAACATACAGCTGCAGGTATCTTATTGATAAATTGATTTCTTTTCCTTTGGGTAAATATTCAGTAGTGAGATTCCTGAATTGAATGGTAATTCTGTTTTTAATTCTTGAGAAAAATCTATACTATTTTCCATAGAGATTATACTTATCTACATATTTTTATAGAGATTGTACTAATCCACACTTCTGCCAATAACGTACAAGAATTTCCTTTGCTCTGCATCCTTGTCAATGTCTGTTATTTTCTATCTTTATATAATAGGGACTCTGATGCAAATCAAAACCACAATGAGGTACCACCTTACACCAGTCAGAATGGCTACTAATAAAAAGTCAAAAAATAACAGATGCTGGCAAAGTTGCAGAGAAAAGGGAATTCTTATACACTATTGGTGGGAGTGTAAATTAGTTCAGCCACTGTGAAAAGCAGTATGGTGATTTCTAAAAGAGCTAAGAGCAGAACTATTATTTGACTCCAAATAGTAGTTCTGAATGCTGGTTTTTCCTTTCCATTTTATTGCTTCCTTCAGGAGCTCTTATAAGCGGGCCTGGTGGTGACAAAATCTTACCGCATTTATTTTACAATTTGGTATGTTTTGGCATTGGCTGGTACCAGTTTTCCCTTTCCATATTTATTGTTTCCTTCAGGACTTCTTGTAAGCAGGCCCTGTGGTGATAAAATCTCTTAGCATTTGCTTGTCTATAAAGGATTTTGTTTCTCCTTCACTTATGAAGCTTAGTTTGACTGGATATGAACTTCTGGGTTAAAAATTCTTTTCTTTAAGAATGTTGAATATTGGCCCCCATTCTCCTCTGGCTTATAGGGTTTCTGCAGAGAGGGTAACCTGACCTTTCTCTCTGGCTGTCCTTAACATTTTTTCCTTCATTTCAACCTTGGTGAATCTGATGATTATGTGTCTTGGGGTTTCTCTTCTTGAGGAGTATCTTTGTAGTGTTCTCTGTATTTCCTGAATTTGAATGATGTCATGTCTTGCTAGGTTGGGGAATTTCTCCTGGGTAATAACCTCAAGAGTGTTTTCCAAAGTGGTTCCATTCTCCCTGTCACTTTCAGGTATACCAATCAAACGTAGGTTTGGTCTTTTCACATAGTTCCACATTTCTTGAAGGCTTTGTTCATTACTTTTCACTCTTTTTCTCTAACCTTGTCTTCATTTTTTATTTTATTAAGTCGATGTTCAATCTGTGATTTTTTTTCTTCTGCTTAATTCAGCTATTGATACTTGTGTTTGCTTCACGAAGTTCTTGTGCTGTTTTTTCAGCTCCATCAGGTCTTTTATGTTCTTCTCTAAACTGATTATTCTAGTTAGCAATTCCTGTAACCTTTTTACAAGGTTCTTAGCTTCTTTGCATTGGGTTAGAATATGCTCCTTTAGCTCGGAGGAGTTTGTTATTACCCACCTTCTGAAGCCTACTTCTGTCAATTTGTTAAACTCATTCTCCATCCAGTTTTTGTTTTCTTGCTGGTGAGGAGGGTGATCCTTTGGAGGAGAAAATGTATTTTGGTTTTTGGAATTTATAGCCTTTTTGCACTGTTTTTTTTTCTTATCTTCTTGGATTTATCTATCTTTGATCTTTGATGTTGGTGACCTTCAGATGGGGTTTCTGTGCAGACATCCTTTCGGTTGATGTTGATGCTATTCTTTTCTGTTTGTTAGTTTTCCTTTTAACAGTCAGACTCCACTACTGCAGGTCTGCTGGAGTTTGTTGGACATCTACTCCAGACCCTGTTTGCTTGGGTATCACCAGTAGAGGCTGCAGAAGTGCAAAGACTACAGCCTCTTCCTTCTTCTGGAAGCCTCTCCTCAGAGGGGCACCTGCCAGATGCCAGTGGGAGCTCTCCTGTCTGAGGTGTCTTTCGACCCCTGCTGGGAGGTGTCTCCCAGTCAGGAGGCATTCGGGTCAGAGATCCACTTGAGGAGGCAGTCTGTCCCATAGCAGAGTTCAAGTGCTGTGGTAAGAAATCTGTTGCTCTCCTCAGAGCTGGCAGGCAGAAACATTTGTGTCTGTTGAAGCTGTATCCACAGCTGCCCCTTCCCCCACTTGCTCTGTCCCAGAGAGATCGGAGTTTGAATGGTTCTGTGTCACTGGCATTCTATGTGCTACTGGGGTATAAAAAAACTCCTGCAGCTAGTCTGGTGTCTGAGCAAATAGCCACCCAGTTTTGTATGCCCTGGTGACATAGGCATTCGAGGGATTCTTCTGGTGGGTGGGTTGCAAAGGCCATGGGAAAAGGGTAGTATCTGGGCTGGAGAGCATCATTCTTCGCAGCACAGTCCCTCATGGCTTCCCCTGCCTAGGGGAGGGAGTTCCCTGATCCCTTGTGCTTCTTGAGTGAGGAGATGCCCCACTTTGCTTCTGCTCACCCTCTGTGGGCTGCACCCACTATTTAACCAGGCCCAGTGAGATGAGCCAAGTACCTCTGTTGTAAAAGCAGAAATCACCCACCTTCTGTGTTGCTCTTGCTGGGAGCTGCAGACTGGAGCTCTTTCTATTTGGCCATTTTGCCAGCCACTTCTCTCTCCAAGTTTTTATTGGGATTAAAATACATATTACACAGTATGTATTATGCTAATTATTTTAAGTGTACATTTCAGTGTACATTCATATTTTTGTACAACCTTCATTACCATGATCCATTTCCAGAATGTTTTTCATTTTACAAAACTGAAACAATACATTAATTGAACAATAACTCCCCATTTACCCTTTTCTCAGGCCATGGCAACTCCCTTTTTTTTTCTGTAGTTATGAATTTGATTATGCTAGGCCCCTCCTATAAGAGAAATCGTAAAGTATTTGTCTTTTTGTAACTGGCTTATTTCACTTAGCATAATGTCTTCAAGGTGCATCCAAGTTGTAGCATGTATTAGAATTTACTTCCTTGAGACTGAATAATATTCCATTGTGTGCTTGTACCACATTTTGCTTACCCATTTATTCATCAATAGACACGGGTTGTTTCTATGTTTTAGTTATTGAGAATAATACTGCTATGAACATGTGTGTGCAAATATCTCTCAGAGTCCCTGCTTTCATATTTTTAGTATACACTCAGAAATGGAATCACTGGATTACATGATAACTCTTTTTTCTTTTTCAAAGTGACTGCCATAATGTTTTCCACAGTGGCTGTACTATTTTACTTTCTGAGTAGCAGTGCACAAGGGTTTCAATTTGTCCACTTTATCACTAACATTTGCTATTTTCTTTTTCTTTCTTTTATTAATATTAACAACCCTAACGGAAGTGAAGTAGTATCTTGCAGTTTTGACTTTCATTTCCCTAATGATTAATAATATTGAACATCTTGACTATTTGTATGTCTTCTTTGGAGAAATGCCCATGCAAATCCTTTGTTCATTTTTGAATAAGGTTATTTTTTTTTATTGTTGTTGAGTTTTAGGAGTTCTCCATATATTCTGGATATTAATCCCATATTAGAGACATGGGTTGCAAATATTTCATCTCATTGTGTGGGTTGCCCTTTTACTTTGTTAGTATAGTCTTTCGATTTAAAGACATTTTAAATTGTTCATGGGCAGTTTCCCTCAGCTTTGGCTTATGGAAGCTGATGGGCTTCTGCTTCCATTTACAGGAGGGCAAGGCCTTGCTGACAGCAGGCAGGCAACCAATGCTGGTAGCTTGCATCTGTGCCCTGCCACAGCACTCTGAGCCCACTATTTCCACCATGGCCAGCCCAGCCAGAGATATAGGACATCAACTGTGTGGTGGTGGGAGATGGAGCGGTAGGCCAAACTTGCCAACTCATCAATGATTAGCTTTACAACCTGGAGAATATATCCCTGCTGTCTTTGACAATCACTAAGCCAGTGTTATGGTAAGTGGGAAACCTGTGAATCTGGGTTTATGAGATACAGGTGAAGAAGAAGATTACACAGGTGGACAGATTACGACCCCCACCCCCATTCCTATCCTCAAACACATGTATTCTTAATTTGCTTTTCCTTTGTGAGTCCTGCATCATTAGAAAATGTTCGTGCCAAGTGGTGTCCTGAAGTGTGGCACCATTATCACAACACTCCCATCATCATTGTTGTGGGAACCAAACTTGATTTTAGGGAGAGAAAGACATGATTGAAATACTGACGGAGAAGAAGCAGATTCCTATCACCTAATCACAGGATTTAGGTGCTGTAAAATACCAGGAGTGCTCAGCCAGGCCTCAATGTAGTGTTTGATGAAGATATGCAAGCAGTTTTATTCTGAACTACCTTGAGGAAGAGGAAGAGAAAATGCCTGCTGTTGTCAATATGTGAGTCCCTTATTCTTGATCTCGTCACTTGGAACTTTTGTTAAAAAACAAGCGAAGTAAAATAAAACAAAACAAAAAAACAAAAATAACAACAAAAAAACCCCACACGCAAAAAACACCTGTGGATCCTTTGCATCCAGTATCAAGTTTTGTTGCAAAATAATTTTTCTACAAAAGCATTTTGAATCAGTCAGTACTTTTAAGGGTTTGCTTGTTCTAAATGTAGGAGTTTAGATTCATATTCTATTAAAATGTAGTCCTAAAATGGAAAAAAAATCATGAATTTTGCTTATTTTTTCTTTAGTTTTCTGTGCTTTTGGTGTCATATCCAAGATATTGTTCCAAATTCAATTCCCTGAAGTTCTTGTCCTATGTATTTTAAAAGAGTTTTTATAGTTTTAGGTGTTACATTTCAGTCTTTGATCACTGTTGAGTTAATTTTTGTATGTGGTATTAGGTAAAGGTGAAACCTCATTCTTTTGCAAGTGGATAACCAGTTTTCTAAGCAGCATTTTGTTGAAAAGACTGTTGTTTCTCACTTGAATGGTGTTGGCACCCTTGTGAAAATTATTTGACCATAAATATAAGAGTTTATTTCTGGCTTCCTGCTTCTATTTGATTGGCCTACATATCTATCTTTATGCCAGTATTACAGTGTTTGCTTTTTTTTTTTTTAACTGACCCATTAGTAGACATATACTGTTTTAATTATGGTAAATTTGTAGTAAGTTTTGAACTCAGGTTAGTCCTCTGGCTTTTTTTCTTTTTTATGGTTGTTTAGGTTATTCAGAGCCCCTAGATATTCCTTGTAAATTTTAGAATGGGTTTTTCTATTTCTGCCAAAATCTCAGTGATATTTTGATAGAAATTGAATTAAATTTGTAGATTGCTATGGATAGTAATGATATCTTAGCAATATTTAGTCTTCCAATTCATGAACAGAGGATGTGGTTCTATTTATTTAAGTTTCCTTTAATTTCTTTGAAAATATCTTACAGTCCTTGACTTCCTTGGTTAAGTAATTTTGAAGTACTTTATTGTTTTTGATTCTACTGGAAATAGAATTGTTTTTTAAATTTCCTTTTCACATTGTTCATTGTTAGTGTATAGAAATGCCACAGATATTGGTGTGTTATCTCTGTATCCTACTAGTTTGCTGAATTAATTTAATTAGCTATAAAAATTGTTTTGTTGAATCTTTAAGTCTTTCTACAGATACGATCCTATCATCCATGAACAGAGATAATTTTATTTCATTTCTGATTTAGATGAATTTCTCTTGCTTACTTGCTCTGGCTAGGACTTCAATTGCTATATAGAATGGAGGTGATGAAAGCAGACATCCTTGCTTTGCATGATCTTAGGGGAAAAACTTTCAGCCTTTTAGCATTGAGTAATACATTTGCTGTATGTTTTAAATATAGGCTTTTATTATATTTTATTATCTTGAGATAGCTTCCTTCTATTCCTGATTTGTTAAGTGTTTCCATCATTAAAAGAGGGTTAAATTTTGTGATTTTTCTGCTTTGATATTATGTGGCTTTTTATTCCTTTCATTTTACTGATGTGGTGAATAACACTGATCAATTTTCATATGCTGAACCATCCTTTTATTCAAGAAATAAAATTCGCTTGATTATGGGTATAATTCCTTTAATATGCTCAATTTGGTTTGCTAGCATTTTATTGAGGATTTTTGCATCAATGTTCATATGGTATATCTGTAGTTTTCTTACAGTGTCTTTGTGGCTTTGGTGTTAGATTAATGCTTGCCTCTTAAAAAGAAAAGTATTTCCTTCTCTTCAGTTTTTCTGGAAAAGCTTGGGAAATATTGGCATCAATTCTTTGATGTTTGCTATAATTTGCCAGTGAAGCCATTAGGTTTATGATCTTTCTTTGTTAAGAGGTTTTTGATTACTGATTCAATTTTCTTACTATTTATAGTGCTTTTCAGATTTTTCTGTTTCTTCGTTGTTTAGTTGGTAGGTTTTGATTCCAGGTACTTGTCCATTTCATTTAGGTTATCGAATTTGTTTCTTCTTTTTCTAGTCTCTTAGAGTGTAAAGTTAGGTTATTGATTTCAGATCTTTCTTGCTTTTTAATGTAAGCATTTATAGTCATAAATTCCTCTTTTAGCACTGATTTTTCTGTGTTCCAAAAGTTTTGGTATATTTTTAATTTTCTTTTTTTGTTTTCTTTTGAGACAGGGTCTCACTCTGTCAACTGAACTGGAGGACAGTGGTGCAATCACTGCTCACTGCAGCCTCAACCTCCCTGGGCTTAGGTAATCCTCCTGCCTCAGCCTCCCAACTAGCTGGGACTATAGGCCTGTTCCACCATACCCAAGTAATTTCTGTATTTTTTGTAGAAAAGAGTTTTTTCATGTTGCCCAGGCTGATCTTGAACTCCTGGGCTCAAGCAATCCACTTGCCTTGGCCTCCCAAAGTGCTGGGATTACAGGGATGAGTCACTGCACCTGTTTTCTGTATTTTCATTTATTTCTAAGTATTTTATGATTTCTCTTGTGATTTTTTACTTGATCTACTTGTTGTTTATGAGTATGTTGCTTAATTTCCACAAATTCGTGAATTTTATAGTTTTACATCCGTGGTAGTCTGTTCTCAAGCTGCTAATACAGACATACCTGAGACTGGGTAATTTATAAAGAAAAAGAGGTTTAATGGACTCACAGTTCCACATAGCTGAGGAGGTTTCAAAATCATGGTGGAAAACAAAGGAGGAGCAAACGCCTATATTACATGGTGGCAGGCAAGAGATCATGTGCAGGGAAATTGCCCTTTTTAAAACCATCAGGTCTCATGAGACTTATTCATTATCACAAGAACAGCATGGGACAATCCGACCCCCATGATTCCATTACCTCCCACCAGGTTCCTCCCATGACATGTGCAGTTTATGGGAGCTACAATTCAAGATGAAATTTGGGTAGGGACAAAGCCAAACCATATCAACTTTAGATTGATTTCTACCTTTATCCCATTGTGATCAGAGAAGATACTTTGTATAATAGCTATCTTTTAAAATCTATTGAGACTTAATTTTGGTCTAACATGGTCTATTATGGATAATCTCCCATGTAAATGTATTCTATTGCTGTTATGTAGAGTGTTCTGTATACATATATTATCTAGTTGGTTTATTATATTGTTCAAGGACTCTGTTTCCTTACTTCTGTCTGGCTGTTCTATTCATTATTGAGAATAGGGTATAAAACCTCAAAGTATTATTGTAGAACTGTCTCTTTTTCCTTTCACATCTGCTTCTTTTAGCTTTGCACATTTTGATGGTCTATTATGAGGTTCATACATGTTTATAATTGTTATACATTCTTGCTATATTTGAACCTTTTATTAATATATGATGTCCTCCTTTGTCTCTTGTAATCTTTTCTAATTTAAAGGCTATTTTGTCTGAAATTGGTATAGCCATCCCTGCTCTCTTTTGGTTACTATTTGCATGGCATATGTATGCTTTTTCATCCTTTCACTTTTATCCTATTTGTGTCTTTGGATCAAAAGTGAATCTTTTTTAGATGACATATAGGTAAATTGTGGTTTTAAAAATTCATTTTGTCAATCTCTGTCTTTTAATTAAAGAGTTTAATCCATTTACATTTAAAGCAATTATTGGTAAGAAAGGACTGACATGTCATTTTGCTACTTGTTTTCTATATTCTTTATAGCCTTTTTATCTCTGTTTTTCTGCATTATTGCTTTCTTTTGTGTTTAGTTATTTTTTTGCAGTGAAATGTTTGTATTTCTTTCTAATTTCCTTTAGTGTATATTCCTTAGCTATTTTATTGATAGTTACCATGAGAATTATATTTAACATGTTAACATTTTAACACTCTAATTTGAATGAAAAAACTCTACTTCTTTCATATCTCCATCCCCACTTTCTTCAGTTGTTGATATCACAAAATTGCATCTTCATACATTGTGTGTTTCCAAAAACATAAACTAATACTTTAAAAATGCATTATTCTTTTAAATTATATAGAAAACAAAATGTGGAGTTACAAATAAAAGTTCCAATGATACTAGCTTGTTGATTAATAAGTTATTTAAAAAGGGATGCATTAATTTCTGAAATCATGTAGAAAACAAAAGGAGAATTAATAACTGTTTTTATTATCAGACTACCAGTTTTATAATTGCCCATGTATTTACCTTTATGGTGATCTCTATTTTATTGTATAGCTTTGAGTTGCTGTCTGGTGTCTTTTCATTTCAACCTGAAATAATGCTTTAGCATTTGTTACATAGCAGGTCTAGTAGTAATTAACTACTTCAGATTTTATTTATCTGGGAATATCTTTTCTTTTAAATTTTACTTTAAGTTCTGAGATACATGTGAAGAATATTCAAGTTTGTTATATAGCTATACATGTGCCATGGTGGTCTGCTGCACCTATCAACCCATTATCGAGGTTTTAATCCCCATATCCATTAAGTATTAGTCCTAATCTCCTTGTCCTTCACCCCCTGACATGCCCTCGTGTGTGTGTGTGATGTTTCCTTCCCTTGTCCATGTGTTCTTATTGTTCAACTTTCACTTATGAGTGAGAACATGTGATGTTTGATTTCCTGTTCCTGTGTTAGTTTGCTGAGAAAGATAGCTTCCAGCTTCATCTATGTCTCTGAAGAAGACAGTCTTTATATGGCTGTATAGTATTCCATGGTGTATATATGCCACATTTTCTTTATCCAGTCTATCATTGATGGGCATTTGGATTGATTCCAAGTCTTTGCTCTTGTAAATAGTGCTGCAATAAACATATGTGTTCTTGTGTCTTTATGGTAGAATAATTTATAATTTTTGGGGAATATTCTCAGTAATAGGATTGCTGGATCAAATGGTATTTCTGATTCCAGGTCCTTGAGGAATTGCCATACTGTCTTCCACAATGGTTGAACTAATTTATACACTCACAAACAGTTTAAAGGTGTTCCTATTTCACCCCATTCTTGCCAGCATCTGTTGTTTCCAGGCTTTTTAATAATTACCATTCTAACGAGCATGAGATGGTATCTCACTGTGGTTTTAATTTGCATTTCTCTAATGACCAGTAATGATGAGTTTTTTTTTTTCATATGTTTGGTTGGCTGCATAAAATGTCTGTTTTCAAGAAGTGCCTGTTCATATCCTTTGCCCACTTTTTGATGTTTGTTCATTTGTTTCTAGTAAATTTTTAAAACTTTTGTAAAGATTCTGGATATTAGACTTTTGTCAGATGGGTAGCTTGCAAAAATTTTCTCCCAATATGTAGGTTGCATTTTCACTCTGATGATAGTTTCTTTTGCTGTGCAGAAGCTCTTTAGTTTGATTAGATCCCATTTGTCAATTTTGGCTTTATTATCATTGCTTTTGGTGTTTTAGTCATGAAGATTTTGCCCATGCCTATATCATGAATGGTATTGCCTATGTTTCTTCTAGAGTTTTTATGGTTTTGGGTTTTACATTTAAGTCTAATCCATCTGGAGTTAATTTTTGTATAAAGTGTAAGAAAGGGGTTCAGTTTCAGTTTTCTGCATATGGCTAGCCAGTTTTTCCAGCACAATTTATTAAATAGAAAATCCTTTCCTCATTGTTTTTTCAGGCTTGATATATATATATATATATATCTGTTTTTGTACTAGTATCATGATGTTTTGGTTAATGTAGCCTTGTAGAATGCTACCCGGAAGTCAGGTAGCATGATGCCTCCAGCTTTGTTCTTTTTGCTTAGGATTGTCTTGGCTATTTGGGCTCTTTTTAGGTTCCATGTGAAATTTAAAGTAGTTTTTACTAATACTCTGAAGAAAGTCAATGGTAGCTTGATGGGAATAGCATTGAATCTATAAATTACTTTGGGCAGTATAGCTATCTTTACGATATTGATTCTTCCTATCCATGAGCATGGAATGTTTTTCCATTTGTTTGTTTCCTCTCTTATTTCTTGAGCAGTGGTTTGTAGTTCCCTTTCAAGAGGTCCTTAATGTCCCTTGTAAGTTGTATTTTTAATATTTTATTCTCTTTGTAGCAATTGTTGATGGGAGTTTACTCATGATTTGTTCTCTGCTTGTCTATTTTTTTGTGTATAGGAATGCTTGTAATTTTTTCACATTGATTTTTATCCTGAGACTGCTGAAGTTGCTTATCAGCTTAAGGAGATTTTGGGCTGAGACAATGGGATTTTCTAAATATACAATCATGTCATCTGCAAACAGAGACAATTTGACTTCTCTTTTGATTTGTATATCCCTGATTTCTTTCTCCTGCCTGATTGCCCCGGCCAGAACTTCCAATATGATGTTGAATAGGAATGATGACAGAGGGCATCTTGGTCTTGTGCCAGTTTTCAAAAGGAATGCTTCCAGCTTTTGCCCATTCAATATGATATTAGCTATGGGTTTGTCATAAATAGCTCCTATTATTTTAAAATATATTCCACCAATTCCCAGTTTATTGAGAGTTTTTAGCATGAGGGAGTGTTGAATTTTATCAAAGCCCTTTTCTGTATCTACTGAGTTAATCATGTGGTTTTTGTCATTGGTTCTTTTTATTGATGGATTATGTTCATTGATTTGCACATGCTGAGACAGCCTTGCATCCTAAGGATGAAGCCAACTTGATCGTCGTGGATAAGCTTTTTGAGGTGCCTCTGGATTTAGTTTGCCAATATTTTATTGAAGATTTTCACATCAATGTTCATCAGGGATATTGGCCTGAAATTTTTCTTTTTGTGTGTGTGTCTCTGCCAGGTTTTGGTATCAGAGTGGTGCTGGCCTTATAAAATGAGTTAGTAAGGAGTTTTTCTTTTTCTATTGTTTAGAATAGTTTTAGAAGAAATGGTACCAAATCTTCTGTGTAGCTCTGGTAGAATCCAGCTGTGAATATGTCTGGTTCTTAGCTTTTTTTGATTGGTAGGCTATTAATTACTGCCTCAAGTTCAGAACTTGTTATTGGTTCATTCAGGGATTTGACTTCTTCCTGGTTTAGTCTTGGGAGGGTGTATGTGTTTAGGAATTTATGTATTTCTTTAAGATTTTCCAGTTTATTTTCATAGAAGTGTTTATAGTATTCTCTGATGGTTGTTTGTATTTCTGTGGGTTAGTGATGGTATCCTTTTCATCATTTTTTATTGTATCTACTTGATTCTTTTTTCCTTTTCTTTTAGTTTAGTGAGTGGTCTATTTTCTTAATCTCTTAAAATAAAACCAGCTTTTGGATTTATTGATTTTTTGAAGGGTTTTTCATTTCTCTCTTTGATTTTTTGAAGGGTTTTTTAACATCATCTCCTTCAGTTCTGCTCTGACCTTAGCAATTTCTTGTCTTATGCTAGCTTTTGAATTTGTTTGTTCTTGCTTCTTTAGTTCTTTTAATTGTGATAACAGGGTGTTGATTCTAGATCTTTCCTGCTTTCTGATGTGAGCATTTACTGCTATAAATTTCCTTCTTAATACTGCTTTAGCTGTGTCCTAGAGATCTCTTTGTTCTCATTGGTTTCACATAACTTCTTTATATCTGCCTCAATTTTGTTATTTACTCAGTAGCCATTCAGGAGCAGGTTGTTCAATTTCCACGTAGTTCTGTGTTTTTGAGTTTGTTTCTTAACTCTGAGTTTTAATTTGATTGCACTCTGGTGTGAGAGACTGTTTGTTATTATTTCTGTTCTTTTGTGTTTGTTGAGGAGTGTTTTGCTTCCAATTATGTGCTCAATTTTAGAATAAGTGCTATGTGGTGCTGAGAAGAATGTATATTCTGCTGATTTGGGGTGGAGAGTTCTGTAGATGTCTCTTAGATCTGCTTTGTCCAGAGCTGAGTTCAATTCCTGAACATCCTTGTTAACTTTCTGTTTGGTTGATCTGTCTAATTTTGACAGTGGGGTATTAAAGTCTCCCACTATTATTGTGTGGGAGTCTAAGTCTCTTTGTATGTCTCTAAGAACTTGTTTTATGAATCGGGGTGCTCCTGTATTGGGTGCATATATATTTAGTATAGTTAGTTCTACTTCTTTTGTTGATCTTTTTACCATTACATCATGCCCTTGGTTGTCTTTTGATCTTTGCTGGTTTAAAAGCTGTTTTATCAGACAGTAGGATCGAAAGGCCTTCTTTTTTTTCTTTTTCTTTTTTTTGTTTTCCATTTTCTTAGTAAATATTCCTTCATCCCTTTATTTTGAGCCTATGTGTGTCTTTGCACATGAGATGGGTCTCCTAAATACAGCAAACTGATTGATCTTGATTCTTTATCCAATTTGCTGATTTGTGTCTTTCGATTGGGTCAATTAGCCCATCTACATTTAAGGTTAATTTTGTTAAATGTGAATTTAATTCTGTCATCATTTTGCTAGCTGGGTACTTTGCACATTAGTTGATGCAGTTTCTTCATAGTGTCATTGGTCTTTATATTTTGGTGTGTTTTGCAGTGGCTGGTATTCATTTTTCTTTTCCATATTTAATGCTTCCTTCAGGAGCTCTTGTAAGGCAGGCCTGGTGGTGACGAAATCTCTCAGCATTTGCTTGTCTGTAAAGGATTTTGTTTTTACTTCACTTATAAAGCTTAGTTTCTTTAGCTGGATATGAAATTCTGAGTTGAAAAATCTTCTTTTCAAGAATTTTGAATATTGACACCCACTCTCTTCTGGCTTGTAGGTTTCTGCAGAGAGGTCTGCTGTTAGCCTGATGGGCTTCTCTTTGTAGGTCACCTGACCTTTCTCTCTGGCTGTCCTTAAGATTTTTTCCTTTGTTTCAATCCTGGTGAATCTGATTATTACGTGTCTTGGGGTTGCTCTTCTCGAGGAGTATCTTAGTGGTGTTCTCTACATTTCCTGAATTTGCATGTTGTCCTGTCTTGCTAGGTTGGGGAATTTCTCCTGGATAATATACTGAAGAGTGTTATCCAACTTGGTTCCATTCTCCCTGTCATTTTCAGGTATACCAGTCAATCGTAGGGTCTTTTTTCATAGTCCCACATTTCTTGGAGGCTTTGTCCACTTCTTTTCATTCTTTTTATTATAATCTTGTTTTAACTCCTTATTTTAGTCAGTTGATCTTCAATGTTTGATATCCCTTCTTCTGCTTGATTGATTTCGCTATTAATACTTGTGCATTCTTCAAGAAATTCTTGTGCTCTGTGTGTGTGTGTGTGTGTGTGTGTTTGTGTGTTTTAGCTCCATCAGGTCATTTATGTTATTCTCTAAACTGGTTACTCCAGTTAGCAGTTTCTGTAACATTTTGTCAAGGTTCTCAGCTTTTATGCCTTAGGTTAGAACTTGCTCCTTTAGCTCATAGGAGTTTGTTATTACTCATCTTCTGAAACCTACTTCTGTCAACTTGGCAATCTCGTTCTCTGTCCAGTTTTGTGCCCTTGCTGGAGAGGAGTTGCGATCATCTGGAGGAGAAGAGGCATTCTGGTATTTAGAATTTCAGCATTTTTACACTGTTTTTCCCACATCTTCCTGGATTTATCTACCTTTGATCTTTAAGGCTGATGGCCTTTGGATTGGGTTTTTGTGTGTGGGTCCTTGTTGATGTTGATGTTGTTGCTTTCTCTTTGTTAGTTTTACTTCTAACGGTCAGACACCTCTTCTGTAGGTCTGCTGGAGTTTGCTGGAGGTCCACTCCAGATCCTGTTTGCCCAGGCATCACCTGTGGAGGCTGCAGAACAGCAAAGACTGCTGCCTACTTCTTTTTCTGGAAGCTTCATTCCTTTCTGGAGGGGCACTGGCCTGATGCCAACCAGAGCACTCCTGTATGAGGTATCTGTCAACCCATTGGGAGGTTTCTCCTAGACAAGAGGCATGGGGGCTCAGGGACCCACTGGAGGAGGCAGTCTGTCCCTTAGCAGAGCTGGTGTTTTCTGCTGGGAGAAGCCCTCTTGTCAGGTTTAGCTGCTCTCTTTGGAGCCAGCAGGCAGGAATGATTAAATCCACTGAAGCTGCTTCCACAGCTGCCCATTCCCCCAGATGCTTTGTGCTCTGGAGATGGGGGTTTTGTCTGTAAGCCCCTGACTGGAGCTGTTTCCTTTCCTTCAGAGATGCCCTGCCCAGTGAGGAGGAACCTAAAGAAGCAATATGGCCATAGCCACTTTGCCATGCCCAGCCCAGACCTTTTAACCTCCTTAGCACTGTCAGGGAAAAATTGCCTACTAAAGCCTCAATAATGGTGGATGTCCCTACCCCCCCAAGCTTGATTATCCCAGGTAAACTTCAGACTGCTGTGCTGGCAGCAAGGATTTTAAGCCAGAGGATCTTAGCTTGCTGGGATCTGTGGGAGTGGGACCCATTGACTGAGACCACTTGGATCTCTGCTTTTAGCTTCCTTTCCAGGGGAGTGAAAGGCTCTCTCTCACTGGGATTCCAGCCACAACTGGGATTGGAAAAATATTCTTACTGCTAGCTCAGTGTCTGCCCAAATAGCCACCCAGTTTTGTGCTTGAAACCCAGGGCTCTGGTGGTGTAGGCACATGAGAGAATCTCTTGATCTACAGATTACAAAAACTGTGGGAAAATCATAGTAACCCAGCCAGGTAGCACAGGCCCTCATGGCTTCCCTTGGCTGGGGGAGGGAGTTCCCCATTCCTTGAACTTCGTAGGTGAAGTAATGCCCCACCCTGCTTCTGCTTACCCTTCCTAGGTTTGCCCACTGCTTAACCAGTCTCAATGAGATGAACCTCAGTTGGAAATGCAAAAATCACCTTCTTTCTGCATTGGTCTTGCTGCGAGCTGCAGATTGGAGCTGTTTCTATTTGGCCATCTTGGCACCCTATCTCAATCTGTGAATATCTTCATCTCCCACATTTTTGAATGATATTTTTGCCAGATAGAATTATTGGTTGCCTTTTTTTTTTTTTTTTTGCACTTAGACTATATTACTCACTGTCTCCTGGCCCCCAAAGTTTCTGATGAGAAATCTGCTGATAATCTCCTTGAAGATTCCTTGTAAATGAAGGGTCACTTCTCTCTAGCTGCTTTCAAAATTCTCTGTCTTTGTATTTTAACAGTTGAATTATAATGTATCTTTGTATGAGTCTCTCTCCATCTTTCTTTATAGAGACAGGGTCATGCACTGTCACCCAGGTTGTAGTGCAGTGGTATGATCATAGCTTATTAAAGCCTGAACTCCTGGGCTCAAGAAATCTTCCCACCTCAGCCTCCTAATTATGTGTGAGCCTCTTTGAATTTCTTCTACTTGGAATTCATTGAGATTCTTAGACATTTATGTTCATGTCTTTCATCAAAACTGGGGGTTTTCAGCCATTGTTTCCTCAAATGTTCTCTCTGCCTCTTTCCCTTTTCTTCTCAGAGACCCCCACAGTGTGTAGGTTGGCCTTCCTAATGGTGTCTCAGAGGTCCCTTAGGCTCAGTTAGCTTTTCTTTTTTCTTTCTTTTTTTTTTTGAAGAAAATTAAACTCAGATTTAATTAGATTTTTTGGATGTAATTACACTAACTCTGTGGTGCTGATTATCTCAGACACTTTGTTTTTAAATTGCATTTCAGGTTTTGGGGTACATGTGAAGAATGTGCAAGATTGTTGCATAGGTACACACATGGCAGTGTGATTTGCTGCCTTCCTCCCCATCACCTATATCTGGCATTTCTCCCTGGGCTATCTCTCCCCAACTCCCCACACCCCACTGTCCCTCCCCTATTTCCCCCCGACACACCCCAGTGTGTCCCCTCCCTGTGTCCATGTGTTCTCATTGTTCAACACTCACCTATGAGTGAGAACATACGGTGTTCGATTTTCTGTTCTTGCATCAGTTAGCTGAGAATTATGGTTTCTGGGTTCATCCATGTCCCTACAAAGGACATGAACTCATCATTTTTTATGGCTGCACAGTATTCCATGGTGTATATGTGCCACATTTTCCCTGTCCAGTCTATCATCATTGGGCTTTTGGGTTGGTTTGGTCTTTGCTATTGTAAACAGTGCTGCAATGAACATTTGTGTGCATGTGTCCTTATAGCAGAACGATTTATAATCCTCTGGATATATACCCAGTAATGAGATTGCTGGGTCAAATGGAATTTCGATTTCTAGGTCCTTGAGGAATCGCCACACTGTCTTCCACAATGGTTGAACTAATTTACACTCCCACCAACAGTGTAAAAATGCTCCTATTTCTCCACATCCTCTCCAGCATCTATTGTCTCCAGATTTTTTAATGATTGCCATTCTAACTGGCATGAGATGGTATCTCAATGTAGTTTTGATTTGCATTTCTCTAATGACCAGCGATGATGAGCATTTTTTCAT
>CAUYLG010005143.1:0-23058 GCA_963573385.1 Cacajao melanocephalus | reverse complement strand
ACAAAAATAATGTTGACACATGACAAAGTGTAATCGATTTTATAGCAACAAATGTTAGACTGTCTTGAAGAGCATATCTCCTATGATGTGTACCATTTGTCTATATATATATATATATATATATATTTTTTTTTTTTTTTTTGAGATAGAGTCTTGCTCTGTTTCCCAGGCTGGAGTGCAGTGGCTCGATCTCGGCTCACTGCAACCTCCGCCTCCCGGGTTCAAGCAATTCTCCTGCCTCAGCCTCCCGAGTAGCTGGGACTACAGGCGTGTGCCACCACGCCCAGCTAATTTTTTGTATTTTTAGTAGAGACGGGATTTCACCTTGTTGACCAGGATGGTCTCAATCTCTTGACCTCATGATCCACCCGCCTCGGCCTCCCAAAGTGCTGGGATTACAGGCGTGAGCCACCGCGCCCGGCCCCATTTGTCTATATTTTTATAGACCACATAGAAAGAGATCTGCAGAACTGGTATGGCTTTTTCTAGAGGACATTCCATAACTTATCAGTGATAGCAACAGTCTGGCCCACAAATTCAAGACCTGCTTTTTGATCAGGAGGTCTCTCAAAAATAGCCACCAGTTGAGGAAGACTAAGTCACTATCCTTGAATACCCAAAAGAAGGATATACTCCTCCCACTTTGAAGATGTAAGTAACGATCATTCCAAGAGGGGAAAGAGGAAACAGATTTCTTCTTTCCCTGAGCTGTCCAATATTTTCTCCTCCTTTCCCCAAAACATCTGCCTGAATGGCTCCCACCTGCATCCATCTGAAGGGAGAAGAAGAAAAGCTTGTTCACTGTTATGCTCTTTGACTGTTCTTTTGACATCTCTATTCCTTGAAAATTAGGTGGTTGTTCATTTCCTTTTGTAAACTTTCTAAAATGAGATAGGCCAAATCCATAAATCGTTGCCATGTGTCTTTATCTTCCTATCCTTTCCCTTTACTTTCTTTTCATTCCTACTAGTTGCTCTCTAACAGTTCATCTGGACAATTACAGTTCATCCACGGAACCTCTATATGTAACCAAGCTCTTGTGCCAAAGAATATTTCACTGGTTTAATACAATACAGATTTGTTTATCACTTAAAGTATCTTTCCCAATCTGTCACTCAGTGATCCAAGCTAAAAGAAAGTCCACAAATTTACACCTCTAGAATCTGAAATGGGTAGATTCCTTGGTTGCTACAATGGAGGAAAGGTACTCTTGGAGATATCATACCTTGGAGACATTACACTTAGTGTGGGCCAGATGTGATATTTTTAACTTCCATTACAGTCCATAGTATAGAATGAGTTCATGGCCCTGACTCCTGATTGCTGAAGAGTGAGTAGGAAGTGTAGTTTCTTCAGTCAAGAAGAAAAGGAAAACTGGACACAGCTGAGCATTCACAATACCAACCATGCGTTATGTGACAAAAATGTTTTCTTTTAACCTTGACAGCAAATGTGAAGATAAAGTTAAAATTTGAGGCAGTATATGAATACAAGGATTCATATGCTTTTTTGGCTAAAATTTTCGGCCTTAGGAAATAGTGAAAAAATGAAAAATACTGTTATTGATTCAATGATTGTGTAACCACTGAAAATGTATATATTGAAACCTAATTCCCAATGTGACGCTAGGGCCTTTGGAGGTAAGGCCTTTGGAAGGTAACTACGTTATGAGAGTGGAACCCTCATTATCAGAATTAGTGCCCTTATATAAAAGACCCCAAGGAACTTCCCGCTCCTTTCTGCAATATGAGGACCCAAAAGGAAGAAGCCATCTATGAATCAAGAAGCAAACCCTCACCCAAACCCCAAATCTGCATACCTTGATTTTGAACTTCTCAGCCTCCAGAACTGTGAGAAATAAACTTCTGTTATGTGTGAGTCACACATTCTATGGTAATTTGTTGTCGTGGCCCAATTGGACTAAGACAAATGTATTATTTTTAAGCAACATAAAAAAAATAACTTCTATATGTATCACATTTATTTAGGGAAAAATTTTTAAAAATCAAAATATCAGAAATTTATTAAATAATTATTTGTAAAAAATAGGTGGGTGTGATGCCTCATGCCTGTAATCCATAATCCCAGCACTTTGGGAGGCCAAGGTAGGCAGATCACTTGAGGTCAGGAGTTTGAGACCAGCCTGGCCAACATGGTGAAACCCTTTCTCTACCAAAAATACAAAAAAGTAGCCAGGCTTGGAGTGCACACTTGTAATCCCAGTTACTCCGGAGACTAAAGTGGGAGAATCGCTGGAACCCGGGAGGCAGAGGTTGCAGTGAGCCGAGATCAAGCCACTGTACTGCAGCCTGGGAAACAGAGCAAGACTCTATCTCAAAAAAAAACAAAACTAGGTGTCATTGTTTCAAAACATCTTTATCATAATACCACATTGACTTCCCTACCTTATTTAGAGCATTGCTTAATTGTCACCTCCTTAGAAGCTAAACTTTTTGTGATAAATCTTTTAAAAGTTACAGTTATATTGCATTTCTTTCTCCATTCTTTATTCCTCACACTACTTTGTATAATGTGATCATATTATATATTGATGATACTTTCCAAAGGAACAGTACATTACACATGTGCTATACCTGCTGTTTGTCTTTTTACCAAGACTGTAAGTTCACTGAGGAAGACACTTCTCTTTCATTCTAATCAACTAGAACAATATCTGAGACATAGGCAGCCAATATATATTTTGTTAAATGAAAACAATTTCAGAAGAATCAATCTACTACAAAAAGCTTCCATGCCAGACTTTCATTGAAACTATATCCTCAACAATATATGGCAATCTCCTTTATAAATCACGAGATAACCAATCATCAAAAGAACAAGAAAGACTTCCTGTACTACTTCTTATCTTTGTGGAAAAAAACAAAAAAACAAAAAAACACTTTCTTCTTTAAATCTCTTATCTCTTTGATTCTGTGATATAATTTCTCTGCCTTTAAATTATGTTTTACTTTCTTCTTGAGAATATTTAATGTCATCTCTTCCTCTTCTTGATAAGTCATGAATGATCTGCTAAATTGTTTTGTTAATAATCTCTTCAATAATTATGCTTCATTTAATTTCTTTGGCTTGCCTTACTGTAAGACCCAACATTGAACTGTATTCTAAACTGACGATCATTCCTAAATTACTTATGGATTTAAATGGCTTTCATTTAAACTCAAAATATCCAACTTAAAATTTGGAGACTTCCACATAAATGGCAGACTGGGAAGACACGAGAAATAGTACTACAGGAATACATATCAAACACATACACTACATCTTTACATGCTGCACACACACATTCCAGTTATTATCAATATTATAAAATAGTAGATTTTTAATAATACCTATCTGAGTTTGAAAGGAAAAAAAGAAAATCTACCCATGTCAGGAATGAATGAAGAAACTCCTTACCCAATGCAACTGGAAGCTGAAGCTGTATAGCTCAAAGTTATGGCAGGATAGGAAATATCCTTCAAAGCCTAGAGTTTTAATGTATTGCTTAATGTAGTGAAAATTTGGTTTTCCATATAAAACCAAGAACCTGGGTAATCCTTTTATATCTCTGAAAATCTTCATGCCTAGGGTCTTAGTACCAAAAGAAGTCTGAGACCAAAAAAAATAAACCAGGAAATTATTGAGGAATACAGAGTCAAAGTGCAAAATCAGAAACCTGAGGCAACACCAGATTCAAAGAGATTTTTTTAAAAGACAGCATATATCAAATAATTGACTATCATTACAGAGAACAAAATTTATCAGATAAAATGTATAGGTTATCCTGTAATAAAAGACATCATTAAAAATGGGAGTACAAATAGTTACTAACCATGAGGAAAACAGTACAGGAATATGAACAATACATGAGAAGGAGCTCTGGAAGCTGACATTGACTACTAGAATTTTCAGAGGAAAAGAATAGAGGGGGTAAATGGAAGTAAATTTTTTAAAAATGATAGCAGAGTTTTCCAGAATTAAAAAATACATGGTTCTCATGAATAAAAAGCACTCACATTTAAAATAGGATAAAACAATCTAAAATTCACTTTCATGTAATACTTGAGGATGGTAACCAAAAATTAATTTTTTCATTAATAGGAAGAAAAACAATATATTTTCATATCCAATGTCATTAGTGGTCAAAATTCTACATAGTATTATTAAATACTATATAAAACTAATAATTGGATTTGATTAATCTGTCTAATGGTTTAGCTCTCCACTTCTGGTGTCTGTGATGGATCACATCTTAACCCCATCATTTACCAATTGTGTAACTATGAGTTATCATTTAAACTTTCGCAGCCTCGATTATATCAACTGTAAAAGGGGGATACTCATAGCGTCTGCATAATAAAGATACTACACAGATAAAATTATATGATATTAAATTATATAATATCTATAGCACAATACCATGGATGAGATAGGTTCACAAGAAGTATTAACAACTCATATTAAAATGAAATATTGAATTTTATCTATAAGAAATAAAGTATATTTTTTACCAACTAGTAACTTATGAATTATGTATAAAATATAGCATTTATAGTTGTTTTAAATTGGCTTTTTAATAATCAGTGTGGCTATGTAATGTAATAAATATATAAAGTATTCAAATTGGGACCTTTTGGGAGCAAAGGGAAGCTTTATTAATGATTATACCAGTTCAATCTTAACATAACCCTGCACTTTCCAAAGTAAAGCAAGTTGTGTGATCATTCAATCCATAATGTAATTGGTTTTCACTCATGAATTTTGCACAGCTAAATTGAATCATGTAATCACATAGAAATTGGTACCTCTGAAACAGCTGAGCATACCCCACTGGTACCATATACGAATCTTCCACTAAATTGAAGTCAATGAAGAGATAAAAATTTATATTCTTTTTGCATCTAAAATATATAATGCTATGTCTGCATAATTCCAGTCTTGCTAAAATTATAGGATTTTTTAACACAATGAAAAGACTTTTCACAAATGCATAGTGTATTATTCATCACTTAAGAACCATCCCAATATAGCAGACTCACTCATAGTTTAGTGTTAATTTGGAAGAAATATCAGATGCAGTAGAGAGTGAATTGAAAACTTCTTGAAAAAAAGTTACCATCTAATTGAAATTGAACCACTCAAAATCTTTTTCAATAGAAGTAATCACTGAGAATGAGCCTTTTTAAATGATATCAAACTCCTCAAACTTGACATGTTAAAAAAAAAATCCTGATATTTTATGGTGATGAGTTTTTAAAGAAATTTTGGACAATAAATTAACTGCTACATGGATTCATTTTCTCACAGTAAAGATATATCATTTATTTTCAAAAAATTCTAAATGAAACAAATTTAACAATGTATTTTGCTTCTTAAATAATACAAAGAACGATTTATATATCTTGGCTAATCAATGAAGACAATCTACTAGATTAGTTATGCTAAAAATCAACTTTGGTTCTAGACACTATTTGATTTTTCCTATAATCAAGTTAATTAAATTAATATGTTGTTGCTTTTTGCTCTCTTAATAATTAGCAAAGCACAGTATTAGGGAATGCATTTTTTAAATTATTTTAATATTCATCAGTGCTCAAACAATCATATAATAATTGAATCTGCAAATTTATTCAACAAATATGCAGTTATAAAACTAAAGGAAATTGCAATATGATGCACGCCTTTCCTCTACATTGAAGCAAACAAATTCATAACAATTTATGATCAATGAAATTACTTGTCCACAGAAGAGTGCGTCAGAATGAACTCACAGGACACTAAAATTTCAAATGTATACATATGTATATGGAAGGACAATTGTTTTTCTCTATCAGAAAGTACTAAAATGTACTAAATGAATCAATCTGTCAGCATGTCAAGCATCAAAATGTATATATGTGAACTTATCGAACGAAGGTGATGGACAAAATAGGTCTCTTAGAAGAAAGACTAATATTGTGTGTTAATCTAATATTAGAGAGGCTAATGTGCTATCACTCTGAAAGTACCAGGTTTTGAGAATAAAGTCTCTTCATGTCCATTTAATAGCTAGTGAGTAGAACTTAATAGGGCAGAAGAGCCCCTTGTGAATCCCTCAATCAATGCAAACTATAGGATCGCTTGAAGTTTACTTTGAAATTAAAATAAACATTACTTCCTGTATAACTAGTTTGCTGGCATTAATAGTTTTGGTCTTTCTTTATAATGGAAAGTTCTTCCTTGATATTCAATGTTAGAGGCGTAGTAAGAGGTTGCTCAGGTCATTTACAGTTAGGATCTCATTTGAAATCCCCATACTTAGTTAGGGAATTCAAAAAGTAAGGAGTGGGATGGAAGAAAGAAAATGCTGGGAAGGTCAATCTTAATGCAACAGTAACTGGGCACATGCTTATCAAATTCATTTTGTATTCTTTCTGGACACAACTAGAGTGTATTTCACACCGTCCTCTGCAATTAAATGTAGGTAAAGGCTAAGTTCTAATCAAGGGAATATGAGTAGAAGTAATGGATTTTATTTATGTACAGTACTCTGTACCCTTTCCATTTCCAGAAGCTTTATACAGGTGAGCAGAGTGACCTGGTATCCATGTATTGAAAATGGCGTAACCACAAGATAAAAAAATGACTCAGTGCTTGGGTCATGACTTGAAAGAGAGCCACACACCAAGTAAGAACACTCGTTTTATACTTCACAAGAATAACAAATTAACTCCCACTATGATGTGCAGACCATTGTGTATATTCAGGTTTGTTTAGTATTGCAGCAAGAGGTGCCCCCAACTTAAACAAAGATTGTTTATAGAAGCTGAGTGCTTCAACCGATTTTTCTTAGTTCTTCCTCCTCTTTGAAAATAGGTTATTGGATCTGACCATTAGGTAGTGGTACATGGACTGTAAGAAAGCAAGTTTAGCAAAGTGTTAAAAATGAATCATAAAAGAGTGCTGAGGAATTGAAGGTTGGTGTCAAGTGGTTAGGGGGCTTTCTTCCAAAGCGTTCTGTAGGGTAGAAATATAACTAAGAACTTAAAAGACAACAAGGCAAAAATAAAAACTTTATCTTT
This sequence comes from Cacajao melanocephalus, assembly GCA_963573385.1. Lineage (NCBI taxonomy): Eukaryota > Metazoa > Chordata > Mammalia > Primates > Pitheciidae > Cacajao > Cacajao melanocephalus. Next base: position 15,997 of record CAUYLG010005143.1, on the reverse strand, counting down.
GCTTTTAAGATTCAAAAATGGCTTGAAAGTGTTTGTGGACTATGGCTATGGAAACAGACAAATAGATAAAGCAAATGCACACGGGAAAGAAGGACAAAACTGTTGAAACAATGAGTTGGACAATGCAAAAATTGGTGGATTTGAGATAATTAGTAGCAGTGTCAAATATGGAAAAGACAAAGGAAGTAAATGTGAGTAGATATATACACACTTATGTATATACAAATACATATATATATATTCACACCTACATATAATGTAGGAAGTGATGTGCTGTGAATTATATTCTTGGAGATATGTGAAGAATAGACAATAAAACTACAGAAGAAATAGAATTAAAAAATCTCATTATATTTGATGACCTAAGCAATGTCATGAAATATAATTCTGCAATAGACATTTCCTGGTTAAAAATAAAAGTAGCTTCTAAGTTATAAAGATTTGGTTTTTAAAAAAATACATTCTAGAGTATATGATTAGTCTTCTGCCAAAGAATAGACACATTATATCATCAGAGAAGCAAACTGCAGTCAAAAATGGCAGACTGTATAGTATAGAATTTATGTCAAATTTATCTCACTGTATTCTAACTCTAAAAATTCATAATGTAAATATGAATTTTACTATATCTCCAAGATAATCAAAATAATTCCAATTTATTTTTCTGTGTAAACAAGATTTTAACTGTGTATCGAAATGTGTAACTATGTGATTCAATAGTCTACGAAAATGTCAATTATTTTAGAACAAGCTTGAGAAATTTAGAATTGCCTCAAGGACTTTAAAATTGTAAACATATTCTGGGAAACCCACTTGAAAATCCTTCATTTAAAATTGTACGTGTCTTTAAGATCCAGACTAATTCACCTAGACCTAAAATTGAATGGATAGCTTTCAAGGATTAGATGAAATACTTTAATGCTTAAACCATAACCTAAAGGCAAATATTTTCATTAAAATATTCACAAACACACAACATACATTTTGTTGTTTCCTATTTTTTTCTATATAATTATTCAGGAAATTGGGCTTTTCTTACACAAAACCTCTATTATCATGCCACTAATCATTATGTATGCCCTCAGCAAAATATTCATGTCGTTAATTTTTCTTAGAATTTTTCACTCACTTTCTGAACCTCTCAAAATAATCTAGAAACTCGGTTACCATTAGAGTATAAAATACATATATGGAACAACATATAGAATTTTTCATGCAGATTATGTTCTATCACACAAATACTTATTCTTTTACTAAGAAAGTGTAATTCTTTTCAACTTATTTTTGTCTAACTTCAGGGACGTAGGAAATTTTTCCTCAGCTATCTCTGAGGTATATAGCCTTCTTATTCATCTACATATAAAATGTGGTTATAAAGATATTAAATAAAAATTCCAATTTCTTATATATGAATAAGGTTTTTGAGTGCCTGGATTTTTATTCGGCTATGGCTGCATATTGGAAAATGGTTTAAAAGGGAACACATTTTGAATGCATATATAAGTCTGAGCAGCAGTATCTCAGAAAGGAATGTTTTTCCCTAGAGAAATATGTTAGGAATACGCTTCTTCCAAATTGTTCTCTTTGATTATATACAGTTTTTCTCTCCAGAATATTGGTTTTCTCTTATCTAACCAATAGAATGGTCTGCCTTTTCTCTCAAATGAACAGTACAGAGATGTGAAAAAGAAATGTGAAAAACAAGAAATAATATGTGGTATATTTATATCAGAAAGCAACCCAGGAAATGCCTTAGCGATTGTCCGAAACACACATTACAAACAAAGCCTCATAACACTCTATTAATTGCAATAAAAGCAGTTGCTCTCTAACCCTTACAGTGACGAGACTATTGAAATATAGCCTAAATACTTGAATAGGAATACTTTCCAAGCTAATATGTCAGAGGAGAAAAAGCAAAGGATTCTTAACGGTTTTACACAGAACTCTGTGAATATGGCTACCACATTATCCTGTTTAGTATAGACAAGACAGATGGGAAAACTTTACAAAAATCTTACATCACTGCGACTATTTTCTGCTCTTTTTGCACATTTTATACATATAAACTATTATGTAAATTTAACATTGGCAACCCTATCTATTATCATAAAACAGGCAAAGTTTATTATGAACAGTTGCTAGGTTTTAGAATAAGCAGACATAAATCCGGTTTCTTTAGTACTTGATAATTATGTAACAACTTCAGTTTCTTCATTGATAAGTTGCAATATTCATGTAAATAAGATCTAAATGAAAAGTTTAACTTGATAAAATATGTTAGTTGCAGATATTTTCAAAGGTCCTACATATTAGACAATTTACTCCAATTGCTTCGCTTGATGATGAATTAAGAAATTACTTATAATATTGTGTGTTTTAATTTTAATGACAAGAACCTTTAAAAAGGTAAGAACTTCTTGTACTGTAACTTAATTTACATTAATTCTAATTTATTTTCTTACAAGAGCTAAGCAGATGGCTAGAAAACGCATATGTCTGTGTACATGAAAATGTTTTCCTTTACCAAAGACCTCTACTAATGTTATTTAACGATTTCCAGGCAGATTTTCAAAATGCATTCTAAAACTTCAAACACATTTTATATTTATTTCCTCAAACATTAATTAATCTAACATTCATTAGAGCCACTAATGGGACTGATTGTTTCCTTCTTTCCATTTATTCCATTGAATGTCCAGTGTACTTAAATCAACATCTATTCCTAAAAGGGAAGAAAGACATAAAGACATTTATTGGATACTCTAGTCCCAGAAGAATTTGACAACAATATTCAATGATGTGTCCTACATGTTTTGCTTTGTTTTGTTTCACAGTCTGTCTTTTCTATTCTTCTTAGCTGTCAGTATCCACATGTAGCACACCCCTGTGGATACAGCAACATCCATTATTTAGACAACTGTTTAAGCAGGATGGTAAAGACAGCCTTATACACCAACCTTGTGGTTTACAATTTAAGTCTATAAGTACAATTTAAATTAAGTAGTTAAGTATAATTTAAGAACATTCTCCAGAACCAAGAACTAGGAAGTTAGCTATGAGTCCAAAGCTCTTGGGTGGCTGCCAAAATCGACCTCCATGCCACCCTGTGGATTCATCTCCAGCCGTATCCACTATGTGTTTTGTTCAACGTGAGCTCTAACCCGTAGCTCAGCATCCCAACAGCAGCAACCCCAGGTCTCTTTATCACATCACTCATCTTGTGAATTACAATGTTATCCTGCTTCCCTGCCCTATTGACGGTCTGGTTATTCTGTCTGGTAGTCTAATCACTTTCCAGATAGAGGGTTAATCTACCCACGGCTACTTCCCATTAGTCTTCCTCCCTCGGTGTTTCTGTTTTGTCTTAAAATCCCCACTTTGGCCTCTGGACCTGTTTTTGACAAATAAGTCTATCTGAAATCACCTTCTTTCCATATGTTGCTTCGAGTGATGATCAACTGCATTTGCCTCTGCTCTTCTCTGCCTCATTTTAGGTTATCCATCCCAATTCTAAGGATAGCTCTTTGTATTCTTTGCCTTAGATGTTCTATTTCATCTGTCATGCCTGTACTTCTGCTGCTGGCTTTTTATCTCCTGATTTTCTAATGCTGCTAATGATCCACCATAGCTGTGCCATCTTCTTTTGCTTTCGCTCCAAGAAAAATTCTATCTAATTTGCAGTATGTATTTGCATTTATCTTGATTTATGTTTACATTGCAATTGAGTCTTTACTTAACATTCTAAATTATTTTCCTGAAGAATGTACATCAGAATAAAATACATAGCTCTAAAAAGTAGTAACCCAGTCTCCTATATTTATAAGGTAATACTATCTTTAACAGGGCTAGATTCATGGGCATGCAACCTGTGCCGTCACATGAGGCCTCATGCTGAGAAAGGTTCCATTCTTGGTGTATTCTCTGCTGTTGTCATCTTGACATTCTTAACAATTTCATCTGTTAACTTGTGTTTTCAAGTGAATTCCAGTGAGACAACTGAGCATGTGATGTACATGAGTGGAGAGGTTTGTTTACAATATATGTGTCCACTGTTTCTTGCTACCCTATTCATTTATAGTATCTAAGGTACCTATAGCACAAAATTCCAGTGGAACCCAGGATGCATGGGAGCTTAGTGATACTCAAAGGGAGAATGAGATATGCTTGTTTTGTGTACAGCTGAGTAAGCAGAGGCCTTAACCATCCAGAGAGGCCGAACTTTCCATTACAATGAGAATTTGCTTCAAATGTAGAAAAGCAATGACATTCTGAAAAGCATGAATGATAAAGGAAGTTTTTTTACATTTTTTCTTATTTCTGTTACTTCTCTATATTAGCTGACCCCTTATGTTGAAAATGACAACATAGAAGGAAAGGAAAAGTTAGGGCAACCCCACAGCTCCTTTTTCTTTCAGTCCTTCCTTACTTACCAGTAAGCTAAAGATAGAGGTTTTTAGTAAAATGTGTGTATCAAATGAACACAAGCAAAAGTGAAACAAAACAGGTCACTTAGATGTCCCGCTATTGTGTGGCACTTTCACTGTTCTGCTAAGAAAGAAATACACAAATATATTTCATGCACAAGCTATGAAATGTAAATTGTGTAATTTCAGTGATTCTTTACCCCAGTTAAATGGTGTAATATTTACATTTGAAATTGGCATTGCACACTATAATGGTAAAATTCATGCTCATAATGTGTGTCGATTTTTAATTTAGAAATTAAATAGAAAATTAAAATGCCAATGCAGGTTTTGAGAGAGAGAGAGAGAGAGAGAGAGATGGTGAGATTACATGTCATGACACATTTTCCTGCCTTTAAAACAAGGAGCCCTGAACGTTCACTTTATACTCCCACCCTCAAATTATATAGCCAGCCTTAATCCTTAATAGCATATTTGAATGGGCTACTCAGACTGTAGCTGATTAACCTTCTTTCATTTCTAGTGGTCACAATGCATTGATTAAAAGAGAAAGTTTACTTTGTTTCTTCTCTTGGGATGGCTATAGTTGACAAAAACATGACTTTCGGCTTCTGTCCTATCTTTTATTTTTATTTCTCCCTTGGTAAAGTACTATATAAAAACTTAGCAGTGTTTCTCCTTGATCAATGAGATGTCTCCCTTTTCCAACAACAGCTTCTGTATCAGACTCTGTACTCCAGGGACTTGAGCACATTGATGCTTCTATTCTGCTATTTTTCTTCATTTACTATCTCATCCTTAGAGAGCACAAGAGGATAAATAGATTGTTTACCCAGGTGTGGTGTTAGTGTTGTTACACACACAACATGCTGACTCTCTGTACCCTTCTGATACTCGGTGGGATAAAATTAAAAATATCCTAGTATGTATTTTTCTGCTGTTTCTCCCCAAAGTGCTTTATTGTTGCCTTTTCCTCTAACTGTATGAAAAACCTCACAGACACCCCAATTTTGTACACCTAATTAGAGTACAAATTGGGATCTAGAATGGACTCCTTATCTGGTGGCCTCCATTTCACCTTTCTGATTCTGATCCTGGCAAGGCCCACCACAGAGAATAAGTCAAGCCATCAAAATATAATTTTTAAAATAAAATTAATTTGCCCTAATTTCACCAGTTTAGTTTCAGCGTTTGAAATGACAATAGCTAGTTTTTTTGCAAAGTTTTTTAAAAGATATATCATGTGCTGGACATGGTGACTCACGCCTGTAATCCCAGCACTTTGAGAGGCAGAGGCGGGCTGATCACTTGAGGTCAGGAGTTTGAGACCAGCCTGACCAACATGTAGAAATTTCATCTCTCTAAAAATACAAAATTAGCTGGGCGTGGTGGTGCATGCCTGTAATCCCAGCTACTCAGGAAGCTGAAGCTGGAGAATTGCTTGAACCCCGGGAGGTAGAGGTTGCAGTGAGCCGAGATGGCACCATTGCGCTCCAGCCTGGGCAACAAGAGCAAAACTCCACCTAAAAAAAAAAAAAAGGAGAGAGAGTGATATCATGTGCTCTTTGTAGGTTATCTGCTTTTGCATTTATGTGAAAGCAACATTTATGACATCTGTTTAAAAATCAGCTTAACATATATATTTATGAATAAGTAAAATTAGAAAGAAAATAATATTTAATGGAAAATAAAATGTCTGCACTATGGCTTACTTATTACCTTAAAAATAAAATTAATATATGAAAGTTATATATTCCTCAATTGTATTAAATTTTAGAGTGACCTCTAGAGTATTCAGCAGATAATACAGTTAGCCCCAAAGAAGCAGTGAAATAAGCTTCTGGAATGATTTTAAATTTAAAAAGTAAATCAACATATTATTGCATAAAACAAATTCTACAGTATTTCTTCAGAATGTATGAACTATTTGGAAAATTATTGAAACAGTCAAATTTCCCATTGTAACGCAAAAGACAGTATTAAGTGATGGGATGTAAGCTGCAGATCCTAGATAGTTGTAATCTAAGCACCAGCTCTTTTCTGCTGTGCAAATTAAGTATTTAATTATCTGTGCCTCAGCTGATGCTAGAACTGACTTTATACATAAGTTACAATAATTATCTAAGTTGATGTTCGTTTAAGGCTTAGAACAATTATGAACATATAGTCATTGCTACATATGTTCGTGTATATAAAATTTAAGATTAATATAGCTTTATGGTGTTGATACTACTTATGATGCTTAAATATACAATCATAAATATGTCAACCAAAATGACTCCAAAAACTGGCAAGCTTTCAAGAAAATGGCATTCAGTACTATGTCTGGTGATATCAAAATTTTATATTTGTAAACATATTAAAAATATATGAAATATTATATTGGCTTGCTTTTTAAATTCCAAAATATTCCACTTTATTTCATGCATTCTTTTTTTTTTTTCTTAAGATGAGGTTTCACCACGTTGGTCAGGCTGGTCTTGAACTCCCGACCTCAGGTGATCCACCCGCCTTGGCCTCCAAAGTGCGTAGATTACAGGCATGAGCCACCATGCCCGGCCTATTTCATGCATTCTTTAGGGCGAACTGCACTGAAGTTATTGCATCGAAAAGTGTTCTGCATAATTTTAGCTCATATCTAAATGTACAGTTTAGGTTCCAACATATGTGAACTAAATATGCTTAATTAGATCAACAGAAACATTAAATTCAAGCATAATTCAATTGTCTATATATGTGATACAGAGGATTATAATGCCAAAGAGGCCTATGGAAATCTTAACTAAGTCGTAATAGTCATATGACTGACACATTGCAAGTAATGATATTAAAATATAAACAGTCAAATCTTGACATAGCTAATACTTTTTGCCTAATTTTTCTCATTTCTAAATCATTTAAGATTTATCATATCAAGTATTGACTCAGTCACTACAACACTCATATACTCATTTCAACAGAAAAAAAACATCACTGAAGATACTAATTTCAGGGTTTTCAGTACCTCTTCAATCTTCTGTCAAATTTAACAGTGCTGAAATAATATATTTTCACCTCCATACCAAAAGCTAAAAGTGAGTAGGATTGAGATAACCAGCAAAAAGCAAGAACAGGTGAAATGAAGTTAAATCTGGTTATTTTTCTTAAGTCTGCCATGTCTGAATTCAGGGTAAATCAGAGCGCTTTATATCCAAGACAGTGGCAATAGCTTTCTGGCAACGGCTAAAGAGAAACTAATCCATTCTAAAAATTAAGATAAATGGAATATCCTGGAGATGATTACCAAAGCTACGTAAAACCATATGATTGCTTTTGTTTTTATTTGTTTTCATTTTTATGCACTACTGTCTAAATCTATAGTCAGAATGAATGGATCCATTTTAGAATGAATGACTCGTATTACTGGGTGGTATTATTAATATTAATTAAAAATATATAATTTTGAAATTACTAGTAGAGAAATCGGAGGGGGAGTGAATGGAATTTCCTCCACTCCTAAAATTCTAATAAATAAACTTTTACTGGGCATTTTGAACTCCAGCTATTCTGGATAATTTTTGAGACCTGGATAATTTTTGAGACCTGATATACATGCCATTTCATGCATTCATTCTTTTACTTAAATTATTATAGAACATTTTCTATTCAAAATCCAAATTAAAGCTTAATTCAGATTATTTTCTTGTCTAAAGTCATTACTTATCTATTACCCCAAAGGAAGCATCTCTAAGCTATATAGCCTCTTCGATTTTTCAACTTTTAAACAAGTATTTTTGTCTCATGTAAGAGCTTTCCCATCATAGAGATCAGAATCTATTCTTCATTCTTTGAAGTTACAGAAGAAAATATAAATCTCCTAAATATATTCTAACCTTTTCCTCGAATACTTGAATTTCTTTAAATCTAGGTTTTAATACTTGTTTCAGTTGAGATATAATTTTAATTGTTCTCCTAATGAGTTATCAATTGTCCTGATTTTACGTGTCAAACACTTCATCATCTCTCTTAATCTGGAAGTCACTCATTATATATCAAATGTTAATCTACTAGTGTTTATGATTTTTCATAAGTCGCACTACTTGATTTTTCTGTTAGTTCTGATATTATATTATTTTCATTACAATTATTTTAAAACATTTTAATAGCTGGGAAGACCAAGCCCTACTTCTCCATCTTCCTACCCTTACATTTTCTTTCCTCTAAGCTATATCTGGCCCTGACTTGTAGAATTACACTCCTATCTATGAATGTAAGATATATTCAAGTCTTCAAAACATGGCTTCTGATTCTATTCATCTATGACTGCTTTTACTCCTTTAGTAGTGTTTTAAAATTTTTCCCATATCTTATTAGACATATGAGTAGGCATTTTATAATTTTTCCACAATTGTTTTGGGATCTCTATTATATTTTCTAACTGGATAATCTTTTTGTATAGGGATACTATTGATTTTCTTATTTTGCTCTTGTTTCTGGCCACTCTGCTGAACTATCTTGTCACGTTGTTAGCTAATCTTACGGAGTTTTCTATGAATGAAGAGAAACACAGTGTATGAACAAAATGAGAATGTTAAGTCTCTCCAATGTTTGTACTTCACATATCTTTTCTTTTTCTAAATATATCTATTAGGAGCTCCTGTTTCATCTTCAATATGGGTAAAAATTATGACTTTTTTCTTATCCCTTACTTTAACTGGAATGATTCTAATATTTGACTGTTAAATATATAATTTGATGTAAATTTCTGCTAAATACCTTTTCTCACAATTGAGCTGCTTCATTCACAGTTGTTGTTTCTTAAAGCTCTTGTTATCAATGCATGTTTGGATTTGTTAATACTTTGGAATATCTATGAAGCTTACCACATATTCATTCTTTTAATAAATGTCATGGATTATATGGAAAACACTTTTTAATGTTGATTAATCTTACATTTCCAGATCAAATCATACTTCTAGATAGGGTCCTCTTTTAGAGAATATCTAAGGTGAATTTGAGGACATTTCATTTGGGAATATTGAATCTATGTACATAAATTGTACATTTATCTTTTGTTATATTTTTACTGCTTTGATTTGAGTTATTTTAGCTTGTACTTATCCCAGTCTATATTCTAGCTTATACCCAAAAGAATATAAACTTTTCTATTGTAAACACATATGCATGCGTATGTGCAGTGCAGCACTATTCACAATAACAAGACATAGAATCAACCTAAATGCCCATAGTGATAGATTGGATAAGGAAAATGGAGTATATATACATTATGGAATACTAGGTAGCCATAAAAAAAAAAAGAAAAAAAACACAACCTTTGCTGGGACATGGTTAGAGCTGGAAGCCATTTTCCTTTGCAAACTAATGCAGAAACAGAAAACCAAATAGAGCAAGTTCTCACTTATAAGTGAGAGTTAAATGATGAGAACACATGGCCACATAAAGGAAAGCAACATACAATGGGGCCTATTGGCAGGTGGAAGATGGGAGGAGGGAGAGGATCAGGAAAAATAAATAATGGGTACTAAGTTTAATACCTGGATGATAAAATCATCTACACAACAGACCCCTATGACATAAGTTTACCTATGTAACAGAGCTTCACCTGAACTTAAAAGTAGAATAAAACATAAAAGCAGCAAGATCAGTTTTTAAAAAAGAAAAATAGTTGATAAATATTTCAATTTTTCCATGTTTTGAAATAGTTTCACACAGTGAAATATCTTTATTTGAAAGTAATCTAAACATTTATATGATTATAAGCCTTATTTTTTAGAATATGTTTTTATTATATATTTAATTTTTTCCAAATTATTAGTTTAAAACTATTGTTTACTTCTAAAAAGGCTGGATTGTATATTTTCTCATAAAAGTATTTTTGTATTATTTAATTCAAAATTCGTACAAATGACAAACCTTCTGAATTTTAAGTACTATTTGTTTTTTTGTTTTCATTGAAACATAGTGTACTTTTTCTTTACTTCTCTTTCTCAATAATATTTGTCAAAAATTTTTTCTGTGCTCTGGACTCAGGACAGTCCAGCTCAGTGGGGGGAAGGGCGTCCTCCACTACTGAGGTAGTCCACTACCGAGGCAGTTCACACAGCAGCTGGGCAGGGACTGCAGCAGCTCAGCAATGACTCTGCTGGCAGATTGTGACTAGACTATTCCATGCAGGGCAGGGCATTTATGAAAAAAGGCAGCAGCATGACAAGAACTTATAAATAAAGCCAACCTTCCTCAGACAGAGCATGTGGAAAAGGGGTGGTCATGAGTTCAGCTGCAGCAGACTTAAAGGTACCTGCCCAGCAGCTCTGCATGGAACAACAGACCTCCCAGCTCAGCACTTGAGCTCCTATAAGGGACAGACTATCTGCTCAAGCAACTCCCCAACTCCATATACCCAAAGAGATACCTCATAAAGGAGACCTCAGGCCAACATCTGGCAGGTACTCTTCTGGGATGAGGATAGCAGAGGAAGAAACTGGTGGCAACACTTGCTGTTCTGCAGCCCCCATGGGTCATCCCCAGGTGAGCGGGGTCTGGAGTGGACCTCCAGTGGTCCTCCAGCAGAGGGGCCTGACTATTAGAAGGAAAACTAAAAAGCAGAAAGAAATAGCTTAAACATCAACAAAAAGGATGTGCACTCGGCGACCACATCTGAAAGTCACCAACCACAAAGATCACAGGTAGATAAAGCCACTAAGATGGGAAGAAACCAGTATAAAAAGGATGAAAACACCAAAAACCAGAACGCTTCTCCTCTTCCAAGGGATCCCAACTCCTCACCAGCAAGGGATCAAAGATGGATGGAGAATGAATCTGAAGAATCGACAGAAACAGGCTTCAGAAGGTGGGTAATAACAAATTTCTCAGAGCTAAAAGAACATGTGCTAACCCAATGCAAAGAAACTAAGAACCTAGAAAAAAGGTTAGACAAGATGCTAACTAGAATAAACAGCTTAGAGAAGAATATAAATGACTTGATGGAGCTGAAAAACACAGCACGACAACTTCGCAAAGCATACACAAGTTTCAATAGCCGAATTGACCAAGCAGAAGAAAAGATATCAGAGATTGAAGATTAACTCAATGAAATAAAATGAGAAGGCAAGAATAGAGAAAAAAGAGTTAAAAGAAATGAACAAAGCTTCCAAGAAAATGGGATTAAGTGTACCTGAATGTGACAGAGAGAATGAATCCAAGCTGGAAAACACGCTTCAGGATATTATCCAGGAGAACTTCCCCAACATTCAAGGCAGGCCAACATTCAAGTCCAGGAAATACAGAGAACACCACCAAGATATTCCTCAAGAAGGGCAACCCCAAGGCACATAATCGTCAGATTTACCAGGGTTGAAATGAAGGAGAAAATGCTAAGGGCAGCAAGAGAGAAAGGTCGGGTTACTCACAAAGGGAAGCCCATCAGACACAGTGGATCTCTCGGCAGAAACCCTACAAGCCAGAAGAGAGTGGGGGCCGATATTGAACATCCTTAAAGAAAAGAACTTTCAACCTGGAATTTCATATCCAGCCAAACCAAGCTTCATAAGCAAAGGAGAAGGAAAATGCTTTATGGACAAGCAACTGCTGAGAGATTTCATCACCACCAGGCCTGCCTTACAAGAGCTCCTGAAAGAAGCAATAAACAAGGAAAGGTACAAGCAGTACCAGCCACTCCAAAAACATACCAAATGGTAAAAACCATTGACACAATGAAGAAAATGTGTCAACTAATGGGCAAAACATCCAGCTAGCATCAAAATGTCAGGATCAAATTCACACATAACAGTATTAACCTTAGATGTAAATGGACTAAATGCCCCATTCAAAAGACACAGACTGGTAATTTGGATAAAAAGTAAAAACCCATTGGTGTGCTGCATTTAGAAAACCCATCTCACATGCAAGGACACGCATAGGCTCAAAATAAAGGGATGGAGGAAGATCTATATTTGCAAATGGAGAGCAAAAAAAAGCAGGAGTTGCAATCCTAGTCTCTGATAAAATGGACTTTAAACCAACAAAGATTAAAACAGACAAAGAAGGGCATTAGATAATGGTTAAAGTATCAATGCATCAAGAAGAGCTAAGGATCCTAAATATATACACACCCAATACAGGAGCACCCAGGTACATAAAGCAAGTTCTTAATGACCTACAAAGAGACTTAGACTCCCACATAATAATAGTGGTAGACTTTAACATTCCACTGTCAATATTAGACAGATCAACAAGACAGAAAATTAACAAGTATAACCCGGACTTGAACTCAGATCTGGACTAAGCAGACCTAATAGACATCTACAGAGCTCTCCACCAGAAATCCACAGAATATACATTCTTCTCAGCACTGCATGGCACCTACTCTAAAAGTAACCACATAATTGGAAGTAAATCACTCCTCAGCAAATGCAAAAGAATGGAAATCATAAGAAACAGTCTCTCAGACCACAGTACAATCAAATTAGAACTTAGAATTAAGAAACTAACTCAAAACCACACAACCTCATGGAAACTGAAAAACCTGCTCCTGAATGTCAACTGGAAAAACGGCGAAAGGAAGGCAGAAATGAAGATGTTCTTTGAAACCAAAAAGAACGAAGATACAAAGTACGAGAATCTCTGGGACACATTTAAAGCTGTACCTACAGAGAAATTTACAGCAATAAATGTCCAAATGAGAAGCGAGGAAAGATCTAAAATCAACACCCTATTGTCAAAATTGAAAGAGCTGGATGAGCCAGATCAAAAAAACTCAAAAGCTAGCAGAAGACAAGAAATAACTAAGATCAGAGCAGAACTGAAGGAGATAGAGACCAAAAAAAAATCCTTCAAAAAAATCAATAAATCCAGGAGCTGGTTTTTTGAAAAGAACAACAGAATAGACAGACCACTAACCAGATTAATAAAAAATAAAAGAGAGAAGAATCAAATAGATGAAATAAAAAATGGTAAAGGGAATATCACCACTGATTCCACAGAAACACAAGCTACAATCAGAGATTACTACAGAAAACTCTATGCACATAAACCAGTAAACCTGGAAGAAATGGATACAGTCCTGGACACCTGGACCCTCTCAAGCCTAAACCAGGAAGAAGTTGAAACCTTGAACAGACCAATAACAAAGGCTGAAGTTGAGGCAACAATTAATAGCCTATCAACCAAAAAAAGTCCAGGTCCAGACAGGGTCAGACCTACTAGACGTACAAAGAGGAGCTGGTACTATTCTTTCTGAAACTATTCCAAACAATACAAAAAGAAGGAATCCTTCCCCAATCATTTTATGATACCAACATCATTCTGATAACAAAACCTGGCAGAGACTTAACAAAAAAAGAAAACTTCAGACCAATATCCATGATGAACATAGACACAAAAATCTTCAGTAAAATACTGGCAAACCGATTGCAACAGCACATCAAAAAGCTGAACCATCACGATCAAGTAGGCTTCATTCCAGGGATGCAAAGTTGGTTCAACATACGCAAGTCTATAAATGTAATCCACCACATAAACAGAACAAAGGAAAAAAAACATGTGATTATCTCAATAGACGCAGAGAAGGCCTTCGACAAAATTCAACAGCGCTTTATGCTAAAAACTCTCAATAAACTAGGTATTGAAGGAACATATCTCAAAACAACAAAAGCTATTTACAACAAACCTACAGCCAATATCGTACTGAAGGGGCAAAAACTGGAAGCATTCCTTTTGAAATCTGGCACTAGACAAGGATGCCCTCTCTCACCACTCCTATTCAATATAGTATTGGAAGTTCTAGCCAGAGCTATTAGGCAGGAAAAAAAAAAAAACAGTATTCAGTTAGGAAAGGAGGAAGTCAAATTGTCTCTATTTGCAGACGACATAATTGTATATTTAGAAGACACTATCATCTCAGCCCAAAATCTCCTTAAATTGATGAGCACCTTCAGCAAAGTCTCAGGATACGAAATCAATGTGCAGAAATCACAAGCATTTCTATACACCAGTAACAGACTGACAGAGAGCCAAATCATGAGCAAACTCCCATTCAAAATTGCTACAAAGAGAATAAAATATCTAGGAATACAACTAACAAAGGATGTAAAGAACCTCTTCAAGAAGAACTACAAACCATTGCTCAACGAAATAAGGGAGGACACAAACAGATGGAGAAACATTCCATGCTCATGGTTAGGAAGAATCAAAATCATGAAAATGGCCATAATGCTCAAAGTAATTTATAGATTCAATGCTATCCCCATCAAGCCACTAATGACCTTCTTCACAGAACTGGAAAAAAACCACATGAAACGTCATATGGAACCAAAAGAGAGCCCGTGTAGCCAAGACAATCCTAAGCAAAAAGAACAAAGCCGGAGGCATCATGCTACCTTATTTCAAACTATACTACAAGGCTACAGTAATCAAAACAGCATGGCACTGGTACCAAAGCAGAGATATAGACAAATGAAACAGAACAGAGGCCTTGGAGGCAATGCCACACATCTACAACCAGCTGATCTTTGACAAACCTGACAAAAACAAGCAATGGGGAAAGGATCCTCTGTTTAATAAATGGTGTTGGGAAAACTGGCTAGCAGTGTGCTGAAAGCAGAAACTGGACCCCTTCCTGACACCTTATACTAAAATTAATTCCAGATGGATTGAAGACTTAAATGGAAGGCCTAACACCATTAAAACCTTAGAAGAAAATCTAGGCAAAACCATTCAGGACATAGGTATAGGCAAGGACTTCATGACTAAAACACGAAAAACATTGGTAACAAAAGCCAAAATAGACAAATGGGATCTAATTAAACTCCAGAGCTTCCATACAGCCAAAGAAACAATCATTAGAGTGAACTGGCAACCAACAGAATGGGAAGCAATTTTTTGCAGTCTACCCATCTGACAAAGGACTAATATCCAGAATCGACAATAAACTAAAACAGATTTACAGGAAACAAACAAACCCATTCAAAAGTGGGCAAAGGATATGAACAGACACTTTTCAAAAGAAGACATATATAAGGCCAAGAAACATAGAAAAAATGCTCATCATCACTGATTATTAGAGAAATGCAAATCAAAACCACATTGAGATACCATCTCACACCAACTAGAATGGCGATCATTTAAAAAATCTGGAGACAGAATCTGGAGAGGATGTGGAGAAACAGGAACACTTTTACACTGTTGGTGGGAGTGTAAATTAGTTCCACCATTGTGGAAGACAGTGTGGTGCTTCCTCAAGGACCTAGAAATAGAAATTTCATTTCACCCAGCAATCCCATTACTGGGTATACACCCAAAGGATTATAAATGATGCTATTATAAAGACACATGCACATGTATGTTCATAGAGGCACTGTTTACAATAGCAAAGTCCTGGAACCAACCCAAATGCCCATCAATGATAGACTGGACAAAGAAAATGTGGCACTTATACACCATGGAATACTATGCAGCCATAAAAAAACAATGAGTTCGTGTCCTTTGTAGGGACATGGATGAATCTGGAAACCATCATTCTCAGCAAACTGACACAACAACAGAAAATCAAGCACCGCATGTTCTCACTCATA
>CAUYLG010005140.1:0-30572 GCA_963573385.1 Cacajao melanocephalus | reverse complement strand
GCTGCATAAATGTCTTCTTTTGAGAAGTGTCTGTTTATATCCTTTACCCACTTTTTGATGGGGGTGTTTTGTTCTTGTAAATTTGTTTTAGTTCTTTGTAGATTCTGGGTATTAGCCCTTTGTCAGATGGGTAGATTGTAAAAATGCTTTCCCATTCTGTTGTTTGCTGGGTCACTTTAATGATAGTTTCTTTTGCTGTGCAGAAGCTCTTAAGTTTAATTAGATCCCATTTGTCTAGTTTGGCTTTTGTTGCCATTGCTTTTGGTGTTTTAGTCCTTGCCTATGCCTATGTCCTGAATGCTATTGCCTAGGTTTTCTTCTAAGGTTTTTATGGTGTTAGGTCTTATGTTTAAATCCTTAATCCATCTGGAGTTAATTTTTGTATAATGTGTAAGGAAGGGATCCAGTTTCAGCTTTCTGCATATGGCTAGCCAGTTTTCCCAACACCATTCATTAAATAGAGAATCCTTTTCTCATTGCTTGTTTTTGTCAGGTTTGTCAAAGATCAGATAGTTGAAGATGTGTCGTGTCACTTCTGAGGCCTCTATTCTGTTCCATTGGTCCACATCTCTGTTTTAGTACCAGTACCATGTTGTTTGGATTACTGTAGCTTTGTAGTATAGTTTGAAGTCAGGTAGCATGATGCCTCAATTTTTTTTTTTTTTCCTTAGGATTGTCTTGGCTATGTGGGCTCTTTTGTGGTTCCATATGAAGTCTCAGGTTTTTTTTCCAATTCTGTGAAGAAAGTCAGCGCTAGCTTAATGGGGATAGCATTGAATCTATAAATTATTTGGGCCACTATGGCCATTTTCACAATATTGATTCTTCCTAACCATGAGCATGGAATGTTTTTCCATTTGTTTGTGTCCTCTCTTATTTCCTTGAGCAGTGGTTTGTAGTTCTCCTTGAAAAGGTCCTTCACATCCCTTGTTAGTTGTATTCCTGGGTATTTTATTCTCTTTGTAGCAATTGTGAATGGGAGTTCACTCATGATTTGGCTCTCTGTCTGTTAGTGTTGTATAGGAATGCTTGTGATTTTTGTACGTTGATTTTGTATCCTGAGACTTTGCTGAAATTGCTTATCAGCTTAAGGAGATTTTGCACTGAGATGATGGGGTTTTCTAAATATACAATGATGTCATCTACAAATAGAGACAATTTGACATCCTCTTTTTCTAACTGAATATGCTTTATTTCTTTTTCTTGCCTAATTACCCTGGCCAGAACTTCCAATACTGTGTTGAATAAGAGTGGTGAGAGAGGGCACCCTTGTCTCGTGCCAGTTTTCAAAGGGAATGCTTCAAGTTTTTGCCCATTCAGTATGATATTGGCTGTGGGTTTGTTGTAAATAGCTTTTATGATTTTGAGATACATTTCATTGATACCTAGTTTATTGAGAGTTTTTTAGCATAAAGGGCTGCTGAATTTTGCCAAAGGCCTTCTCTGCATCTATTGAGGTAATCTTGTGGTTTTTGTCTTTAGTTCCATTTATGTGATGAATTACATTTGTAGATTTGTGTATGCTGAACCAGCCTTGCATCCCAGGGATGAAGTCGACTTGATTGTGATGGATAAGCTTTTTGATGTGCTGTTGGATTTGGTTTGCTAATATTTAATTGAAGATTTTCATATTAATGTTAATCATGGTTATTGGTTTGAAATTTTCTTTTTTAGTTTTGTCTCTGCCAAGTTTTGGTATCAGGATAATGTTGGTCTCATAAAATGAATTAGAGAAAATTCCCTCTTTTTGTTTGGTTTGGAATAGTTTCAGAATGAATGGCACCAGCTCCTCTTTGTACCTCTGGTAGAATTCGGCTGTGAACCTGTCTGGTCCTGGACTTTTTTTGGTTGATAGGCTATTAATTGCTGCCTCAACTTCAGACCTTGTTATTGGTCTATTCACGATTCAACTTCCTGGTTTAGTCTTGGGAGAGCATAAGTGTCCAGGAATTTATTCATTTCTTCTTGACTTACTGGTTTATGTGCATAGAGGTGTTTGTAGTAATCTCTGATGGTAGTTTGTATTTCTGTGGGATTGGTGGTGATATCCCCTTTATCATTTTTTTATTGCATCTGTTCAATTCTTCTCTCTCTTCTTTGTTATTAGTCTGGCTAGTGGTCTATTTTGTTGAACTTTTCAAAAAACCAGCTGCTGGGTTTATTAATTTTTTGAAGGATTTTTTGTGTCTTTGTCTCCTTCAGTTCTGCTCTGATCTTAGTTATTTCCTGTCTTCTGCTAGCTTTTGAGTCTGTTTGATCTTGCTCCTCTAGTTCTTTTTCTTGTGACATTAGGGTGTCACAATTCCCATTCAAAGGGAATGCTTCAAGTTTTTGCCCATTCAGTATGATATTGGCTGTGGGTATAAATTTCCCTCAAGACACCACTTTAAATGTGTTCCAGAGATTCTGGTACATTATGCCTTTGTTCTCATTGGCTTTGAAGAACATCTTTATTTCTGCCTTCATTTCATTATTTATCCAGTAGTCATTCCAGAGCAGGTTGTTCAGTTTCTATGTAGTTGTTTTATTTTGAGTGAGGTTCTTAATTTTTGAGTTCTAATATGATTGCACTGTGGTCTGAGAGACTGTTTGTTATGATTTTCATTCTTTTGTGCTTGTTGAGGAGTGATTTACTTCCAATTATGTGGTCTATTTTAGAGTAAGTGTGATGTGGTGCTGAGAAGAATATATATTCTGTGGATTTGGGGTGGAGAGTTCTGTAGATGTCTACTAGGTTCTCTTGGTCCAGATCTGAGTTCAAGTCCTGGATTTCTTTGTAAATTTTCTGTCTCATTGATCTGTTTAATACTGACAGTGGAGCTCTGTCTCCCACTGTTATTGTGTAGGAGTCTAAGTCTCTTTGTAGGCCATGAAGAACTTGCTTTACATATTTGGGTGCTACTGTATTGGATGCATATATATTTAGGGTAATTAGGTCTTCCTGTTGTGTTGATCCTTTTGCCATTATGTAATACCCTTCTTTGTCTCTTTTGATCTTTGATCTTTTGATCTTTTGATCTTTGTTGGTTTAAAGTCTGTTTTATCAGAGACTAGGATTGCAACCCCTGCTTTTTTTTTGCTCTCCATTTGCTTGGTAAATCTTCCGCCATCCCTTTATTTTAAGCCTACATGTGTCTTTGCATGTGAGATGGGTCTCCTGAATACAGCACACCAATGGCTCTTGACTCTTTATCCAATTTGCCAGTCTTTGTCTTTTGATTGAGGCATTTAGCCCATTTACATTTAAGGTTAATATTATTATGTGTGAATTTGATCCTGCCATTTTGATGCTAGCTGGTTGTTTTGCCTGTTAGTTGATGCAGTTTCTTCATAGTGCTGATGGTCTTTACAATTTGGTATGCTTTTGCAGTGGCTGGTAGTGATTGGTTATTCCTTTTCATGTTTAGTGCTTCCTTCAGGAGCTCTTGTAAGGCTGGTCTGGTGGTGATGAAGTCTCTCAGCATTTGCTTGTCTGTGAAGGGTTTTATTTCTCCTTTGCTTATAAAACTTAGTTTGGCTGGATATGAAATTCTGGGTTGAAAATTCTTTTCTTTATGGATGTTGAATATTGGCCCCCACTCTCTTCTGACTTGTAGAGTTTCTGCCAAGAGATCTGCTGTGAGTCTGATGGGCTTCCCTTTGTAGATAACTCGACTTTTCTCTCTGGCTGCCTTTAGCATTTTTTCCTTCATTTCAACCCTGGTGAATCTGACAATTATATACCTTGTGGTTGCTCTTCTCAAGGAATATCTTTGCAGTGTTCTCTGTTTTTCCTGAATTTGAATGTTGGCCTGCTCTGCTAGGTTGGGGAAGTTCTCCTAGTTAATATTCTGAAGAGTGTTCTCCAACTTGGTTTCATTCTCCCCATCACATTCAGGTACACTGATCAAATGTAGATTTGGTCTTTTCACATAATCCCATATTTCTCGGAGGCTTTGTTCATTTCTTTTCACTCTTTTTTCTCTAATCTTGCCTCCTCACTTTATTTCATTGAGTTGATCTTCAATTTCTGGTATCCTTTCTTCTGCTTGATTGATTCGGCTATTGAAACTTGTGTAAGCTTTACAAAGTTCTTGTGCTGTGTTTCTCAGCTCCATCAAGTTGTTTATGTTCTTCTCTATGCTAATTATTCTGGTTAGCATTTTGTCTAACTTTTTTTCAAGGTTCTTAGTTTCCTTGCATTGGATTAGAACATGCTCCTTTAGCTCGGTGAAGTTTGTTATTACCCATCTTCTGAATCCTGCTTCTGTCAATGTGTCAAACTCATTCTCTATCCAGTTTTGTTCCCTTGCTGGTATGGAGTTGGGATCCCTTGGAGGAGAAGAGGCATTCCGGTTTTTGATGATTTCAGCCTTTTTATGCTGGTTTCTTCCCATCTCCATGAATTTATTTACCTTTGTCTTTGAAGTTGGTGACTTTTGGATGGAGTCTCTGAGTGGATGTCCTTTCTGTTGATGTTGAAGCCATTTCTTTTTGTTTTTTAGTTTTCCTTCTAATAGGCCTCTCTACTCCAGATCTGATGGAGGTCCACTCCAGATCCTGCTTGCCTGGGAATCACCCACGGGGGTTGCAGAACAGCAAAGATTGCTGCTTTTCCTTCCTCTGGTAGCTTCATCCCAGAAGGATACCCACCAGATGTCATCCAGAGCTCTCCTGTATGTGGTGTCCTTTAGTCAGGATAAATGGGGGTCAGGGAGCCATTTGAGCAGGCAGTCTCTCCCTTATCAGAGCTCAGATGCTGTGCTGTGAACTCCATTGGTCCCTTCAGAGTTGCTGGGCAGGGATGTTTAAGTCTGCTGAAGTGGGAACCACAACCGCCCCTTTTCCCAGGTGCTCTGTCCCAGGAAGTTGGGGGCTTTATTTGTAAGTTACTGATGGGCTGCTGCCTTTTTTCAGAGATGCCCTGCCCAGCAAGAAGGAAGTCTAGAAACAGTCTGCCTGTAGAGGCTTTGCTGAGTGCCTTAGGCTCTACCCGGTTGTTGTGCAAACTTCCCAACAACTTTGTGTACACAGGCAAGTTTAGAACTGCCTACCTGAGCCTCAGTAATTGTGGACACCCCTTCCCCCACCAATCTTGAATGTCCCAGGTCGAGCTCAGACTGCTGTGCTGGTTGAGAGAGTTTCAAGCCAGTGGATCTTAGCTTGCTGGTTTTCATGGGGGTGGGACTCTTTGAGCCAGATCACTTGACTCCCTGCCTTCAGCCCTCTTTCTTTCAGGGGAATGAGTGGTTTGTGTCTGCTGTGGCTACCACAGCCACCCGATTTTTTGCTGGAAATTCGGGACTCTGGTGTTGTAGGCACCAGAGGGAATCTCCTGGTCTGCAGATTGTCAAGACCGTGGGAAAAGTCCAGTATTTAAGCCAGAGTGCCGGAGTGTCCAGAAAAGTCCCTAATGACTTCCCTTGGATAAGAGAGGGAGTTCTCTGGCCGCTTGAGCTTCCTGTGTGAGGTAATGCCCCACCTTGCTTCAGTTTACCCTCCTTGGGCTACTCCCACTGTCTAACCAGTCCCAATGAGATAAGCCTGGTACCTCGGTTGGAAATGTGAAGGTCACTGGATTTCTGGATCACTCTTGCTGGGAGCTGCGGACCAGGGCTGTTCCTATTCAGCCATTTTGGCAGAAGTCCTTAATTTTTTTTTTGTGAGACAGAATCTTGCTTTGTTGCCCAGGCTGGAGTGCAGTGGTGCAATCTCAGCTCACTGCAGCCTCCGCCTCCTAGATTCAAGCAGTTCTCATGCCTCAACCTCCCAAGTAGCTGAGATTACAGCATGTGCCACCACACCTGGCTAATTTTGTATTTTTAGTAGAGAAAGGGTTCATCACGTTGGCCAGGCTGGTCTCGAACTCCTGACCACAAGTGATCTGCCCATCTTGCCCTCCCAAAGTGCTGGGATTACAGTCATGAACCACTGTGCCTGGTCTATTTTATAACTAATAATTTTCAAACCTAAAGTTCTGATGTTCTGATGAATGTTAGTAAAATAAAAAATGAAACTGTTGAGGAAGTTCGATTGTTTCAAGGCATGTAAGATTTAAAAAGTCTTGAGGTCAACATATAATAATCCTGAGACATTTTTTTTTTTCTGAGAATAGTAATTAAAAACATTCGGGAAATATAGAGTAGGGGCTAGACATTTATATTTTTATAAAACTCCAAGAATAAGTCTGATATACATCCCAACTTAAGAGCCAGTGGCCTAGAAGGTTTGCTTTATGCAAATTAAAGAAGTAAGATTGTGGCCAATTAAATATTTCAATAATATATAAAATTATTACACATAAGGTAACCTAATGTCAGATAAAGTACTTCCAGGACTCTTATAGGAAAAGGTAGCAAAGCTATATCATTAGACTTTTGATTGGTATTATCCTGAGGGTAATACATCCTATTATAGTAGCAAGGAATATTGAGAAATATCCAGGAAGTTCTCATAAAATATATAACTCCTGAAATATTTATATAAACATCATTTTACCTTTAAAAATTTATGCACCTGCATATCATTTTACCTATGCAAATTTAACCTAGGACAGATTGGGTGTCTTTTCTGATTTAATAACTCTTCCCGTGTAATTGTTATAGTAGATGAACTTCAAATAAATCTAATTATTTATAATACATCTCTTTTTATAAGTTAAAAGAACAAATCTTTGTGATTTTCCAGAGAACTAGAAAAAGAGTTTTAGGTATAAAAGAGATCCTGAAAGTTTTTTTCCCCCTATATATAGAATCCGATTTTGACTAGCTGCAGAAAGAATTTGTAAGAGGAAATTTGGACACTGGGTTAAGGTAGACTCCCGGGTGACTGAGAAACAGTATTTGACTAAGTAATCAAAATGACAATAAAATATTTAAAAGTAAACATAGAAGTTGACATGAATTGAAAAGAACCTTATATTGTAAGTGAAGAATCTTTGTTTTGTTGTTGTTTTTAGTAAAAGTCTTAATAAAGTCAATATAAAGTTCAGAAAATTATTTTGGTAAGACTCAGAACCTTTAGGTAGATTATAAAGAAGATAAAGAATGGTCTTTCATGTTATAGGCAAATAAATGTATTCGATATTAAAGCAAGAAGTAAGCCTATCAATATTGAGTGAATTTTGCTATAATTTCAACACATTTAATAGCTTTTATTTCATATGTGGGTATATTAAATGAAGGCAAATAAATTTACCTTTCTGTATTTTGACTTTTATTATGTGTTTTCATATTCTGAAACAAATTGACACTTAAAGACAGACGTTCTCTCTCAGGGGTCCATGAGGTCAGAAAAACAACATAATAATACTAAAATGTTGTTTATGTTAACATGCAATAGATTTATCAGTGCCATCTTAATGAATCAATCAATAAATGAGAATATTAAAAATTTCTTAGTTTTAATTTCCAATATGGATAATACTGACAGTTATAATCCACATATATCAATGCTCTTTGAGGTCTGGGTAGGCAGCCTCTGATGATCAACAGTGATCCTGACTCCTGGTGTTCACACCTTTGTGTAATGTTCCCTGCTTGAGTATAGACTGATGTATTGACTTGCTTCTAATGAATCATCTATGGCAGAAGTGATGAGATGTCACTTCTGATATTAGGTTTCAAAAACACTATGACTTCCTTCTTGGGTGCTCTGTTACTCTCTGGCTCACACACTCTGAGGGAAGCCTTCTGTCATGTTGTGACCTGGCCTATAGAGAGGCTTACGTAGGAAGAAAGTGAGAGAGGTTTTTGACCAATAGCCAGTGAGAAACTGAAGACCACTGCCTAATAGTCCATGATAAACTGAGTCCATCTGACAGCCACATGAGTGAGTTTGGAAGTGGATTCTTCCCCAGTTGAGATTTCACATGAGACTGCATCCCTGGCCAGTGACTTGACTGCAAAGTCTTGGAGACCTTGAGCCTTCCAAAGATAGAAAATCATTGTACACTCTTACAGTGAGACATAAAGGCCTTTCTGAATTAGAGAAATGCAGACACACAGAGAGCTTATATCTTCAAGAATAAACAGAAAGCCAAGAGAAGCATCCCTGCCCCATGAGCCTCTGCCATGCACCCCCACTGTCTGATCAAAATGGGGCATGAAACCCAGGGCTGGTGATTGCTGCTGTTTTGACAATGGAAATATAATGTGGTGAGAGGAGGGGGCTTCTCCCTCCTGGGGCTCATAATGGCCAGAGAAGATTCCATGGGAGGCCTGTACTGCCAGCTCTCTGTCCTCAATTTGCTTTTGTGGTTAATGTTCATCCGTGTGTTGGCAGTTTTTGCCTGGATGAGGGACTACCTAATAATGTTCTGACTTTAACTCCAGAAACAAGAGTGAAGGAGAGGTTATCTTGACTTACTTTCCTGTGACTCATCTGGTCATGATTGCTATTTGCTATTTCCTTATTATTGTGGAGATGTCAGGATATTGTGGAACAATGAAAAAATCCTGTTGCTTCTTGCATAGTACTTTGGAAGTTTACTTGTCATTTTCTGTGCAGAACTGGCTAGTGGCATTTGGACATATGAAGAGAAATGTATGGTTCTAGTACAGTGGTTAGATGTCGTCAATTTGAAAGCCAGAATGGCAAACATGACTCACCTGGATACCAGTGGCTTACTCAGGGTTGGAAGTTTTTTGGTGGAGGTTTAAGTGTTGTGGAGTGGTATGTTTCAATGACTGGTTGGAGGTGACAGGGATGGACTGGCCCCCAGAATCCTGCTGTGCTAGAGAATTCCCAGGATGTTCCAAACAAACCCACCAGGAAGGGCTCAGTGACCTTTATCAAGAGGGTAGTTGGAAGAAAAATGTTTCCTTTTGAAAGGAACCAAACAATCACAGGTGCTAAGCTTTCTGGGAATTTCCATTAAAGTGACACAAACCTGTCCATAATTCTCACCACTACTTATCTCTGGGCTCTGTATGATGAGAGAAGGTAGCCTGAGACAGACCAAATGATATCCCTGAAGAATGACAAAGAACGACACCTCTCAAAGCTCATGACAATCAGTAGAACTGTTGAAACCAAACCTGTCAAGGATCTTTGAACACACATTCACAGCAAACAGCTTTAATACACATTTTGAAATGGAGTAATTATAAAGAATGTCAAAGAAGGAAATCACAAACTTATCTTATTGGACTTGCGAATTTTGATTGCACACTTATCTATTTCAAAACTTGTAGAAATAAACATGTTGTTATAAAAGAATGGCTAAGTGTATAATTTTCTACCCTTATAAATGAAGAAAAAAAAGATTTCACATTATGTGACCAGCTGGACAATAATTGATGTCCTTTATAATGCTAAGGACAGATTTAATACCCACTTTTATAGTTTCTGTAATATTTTTTACTGAACACAGTTATGTTTTGAGATGGCATGGTTTGATCAGCATTTCTGCATCCACATGAACAAGTCACATATGGTGGGATTGGAAATACAGTAAATGTTGATTTACTTCTACCAACTTGTATGTAAAGTACCAATCTACTGCTAATATAGGAAGGCAGACAGTAATAATAACTTTTATTACTTGGTGATATATTCTTTTGAGGGTGAATAGATTACACATAAGAAAACTTTTAAGATTAGTGAATACCTACATGTGATTTTTGTATTACTAAAATATTCTTACCACTTGTAAGAGCAAACTAACACATTGTCTTTAAGTGAACAGGGATATATGTGTTTATTAATCTGTGTTAAGTCTTTATAATTCAATAGCTTTCAGTTTTTATAATGTTAACAATAACAATTGTAAAAAAGATAAATTTGTCCTGTATAGCATCATTATTTTTACCTTTCCTATAAATAGAGTTTAAAAATTCTGTTTTGGATTTATATAATAGTACATGTATAACTGAATTCAAATACTTAATCACTAATTTTGAAAATTACCAGTGTGATACACAGGAATCATTCAGAATGTGGTCTGGTCTCTAGGAAGTATTAACAGGAAAGTTACCACACAACTTAGTTGATTCAGCAAAGACCTGGATGCTATTTTTCTTCCAAACTAAGACACTTTTTGACACTAAATGGAGACACACACACACACACACACACACACACACTTTAAATTTATTATATATATTTAAAGACAGAGTCTCCCTCTGTCACTGTGGTAAAGTGTGGTGGCATAATCAGAGCTCACGGTAACCTCAAACTCCTGGCCTCAAGTGATCCTCCCATCTTGGCTTCCCAAAGAGCTGGAATTACAGGCATGAATCACTGTGCTCAGTGGACACTAAATGCTTTTTAAAAGAGTTTATTTTTGCCTTCTCCAAATAAGAAGCAACAGTCGCCAAGTCAATATAATCCCACAGACAATGGTGTTCTTTTTCTCCAGAAAAAAAATGCTTGTGAGAGTCACTAAAATAAGTGACAATTTAACTAGAGATTATCTTTATTTTCCTGATAGTATGCTGATATGGATTGGCTCTATGCCCCCACCCAGATCTCATGTCAAATTGTAATCCCCACCTGTTGGAGGAAGAGCCTGCTGGGAGGTGATTGAATCATGGGTGTGGACTTCCCCCTTGTTCTCGTGATAGTGAAGGAGTTCTCATGACATCTGACTTTTTGAAAGTATGTGACACTTACACCCTCACACACACTCTCTCTCCTGCTCTGCCATGGTCTAAGACATGCTTGCTTTCCTTTCTTCTTTTGCCAGGGTTGTAAGTTTCCTGAGGCTTTCCAGCCATGCTTCCTATTAAGCCTGTGAAACTGTGAGTCAATTAAACCTCTTTTCTTCATAAGTTACCCAGTCTCAGGTAGTTTTTTATAGCAATGTGAAAAGGGACTAATACATATACTGTGGTATATTACACAGATTATTACATTTTTTGCAAGAGCAAATTATATTTATTTGAAATGGGAAGAGAACATTTTATTGCATTTTGTGTATCATGTTTATTTCCCAGAATACAGAAAGAAAATTAAAGTAAGTGTTAATAAAAGCTTTCTAGAGAGTAATAAATAATAGACAAAAAATATCACCATTACAGATATAAGAAAGCTGTTTTTCTTCTCAGTGTGCACCGAATGCTTAATTGATTTGAGATAAAAGTGGACAAATAAACAAATAAAAAGGGGTGTCAAATGAGATTATCTGTCATATCTCTCAAAAGAGAATGGATATCTGTCATCTATCTAGAAAAATAACTCAAATTGTGAGTGCACACAACCAAATTCTCAATCATTGCTGCCACCAGTGGAGAATAACTTTTTGACCAAAAATTTGTTTGGCCAAAAACAAAACAAAAATTTCAGTAAAGATAAAAAACCTAGATAAAAGGAGACTTAATGTAATAATCTCATTAACTTTTTGCTACTGGATTTTCCATCAGTAATAGTTAGCCTTCGCAAAGCTGTTTGCTTCCTGAGTAAAATTAGCCATGGAAATCCAGCTTAGCCCACTGGTGTGATCCAAAGTTCTCTAAGCAGTGCCATCTTGGAATCCTGTATTCAAGAATCTGTTCTTTGAAATATTGTATTACTCTGTTTTCATGCTGCTGATAAAGACATACCCAACACTGGGAAATTTAAAGAAAAAGAGATTTAAGGGACTCACAGTTTCATGTGGCTGAGGAGGCATCACAATCATGGTGGAAGGTGAAAGGAACATCTCATATGGCGGCAGACAAGAGAAGAGAGCTTGTGCGCAGAAACCCCCATTTTTTAAACCATCAGATCTCATGAGTCTTACTCACTATCATGAGAACAGCACAGGACAGTGCCACCCCTATGATTCAATTATCTCCCACCAGGTCCCTCCCCTATCATGTGGGAATTATGGGAGTTATGAGATTTGGGTGGAGACACAGAGTTAAGCCATATCATTCTGCCCCTGGCCCCTCCTAAATCTCATGTCCTCACATTTCAAAACCAATCATGCCTTCTCAACACTCCGCCAAAGTCTTAACTCATTCCAGCATTAACTCAAAAGTTCACAGTCCAAAGTGTCATCTGAGACAATGCAAGTCCAGTCCACCTACGAGCCTGTAAAATCAAAAGCAAGTTAGTTGCTTCCTAAATACAATGGGGTACAGGCATTGGGTAAATACAGCCATTTCAAATGGGAGGAATTAGTCAAAACAAAGGGGCTAGAGTCTCCATGCAAGTCCAAAAACCAACCTTTCAATAAAATCTTAAAGCTCCAAAATGATCTTCTTTGACTCCATGTCTTATATTCAGGTCACACTGATGCAAGAGGTGGGTTCCTATAACCTTGGGCAGCTCTGACCCTGTGACTTTGCACAGTATAGACCTTCCCTGGCTGCTTTCATGGGCTGGCATTGAGTGTCTGTGGCCTTTCTAGGTACACAGCGCAAGCTGTTTGTGCATCTATCATTCTGGGGTCTGGGGGATAGTAGCCCTCTTCTCACAACTCCACTAGATAGTGCCCCAATAGTGACTCTGTGGGAAGGCTCTGACCCCATGTTTTCCTCCCATATTGCCCTAGCAGAGGTTCTCCATGAGGGCCCTGTCACTGCAGCAAACTTTTGTCTGGGCATCCAGGCATTTCCATACATCCTCTGAAATCTTGGTGGAGGTTTCCAGACCTCAATTCTTGACTTCTGTGCCCTTGCAGGCTCAATACCACATGGAAGCTGCCAAGGCTTGGGGTTTCCATCCTCTGAAGTAACAGCCCAAGCTGTACCTTGGCCCTTTTAGTCATGGCTGGAGCAGCTGTGATGTAGATCACCAAGTCCCTAGACTGCACACAACAGAGGAACTGTGGACCCAGCCCAGGAAACCATCTTTTTCTCCTAGGTCTCTGAGCCTGTGATGGGTGGGGCTGCTGTGAAGACCTCTGACATGCTCTGGAGATATTTTCCCCATTGCTTCAGGATTAACATTCATTAATTAACTCATTACTTATGCAAATGTATGCAGAAGGCTTGAATTTCTCCTCAAAATATGGGTTTTTCTTTTCTATTTCATCAGGCTGCGAACTTTCCAAACTTTTATGCTCCACTTCCCAAACTTTTATGCTCCACTTCCCTTAGAAAACTAAAGATTTTTAACAACACCCAAGTCACCTCTTGAATGCTTTGCTCTTAGAAATTTCTTCTGCCAGATACCCTAAATTATCTCTCTCAAGTTCAAAGCTTCACAAATCTCTAGGGCAGGGGCAAAATACCTCCAGTCTCTTTGCTAAAACTTAGCAAGAGTCACCTTTACTCCAGTTCCCAACGAGTTCCTCATCTCCATCTGAGACCGCCTCAGCCTGGACCTTATTGTTCATATCACTATTAGCTTTTTTGTCAAAGCCATTCAACAAGTCTCTAGGAAGTTCCAAACTTTCTGACATTTTTCTGTCTTCTTCTGAGCCCTCCAAACTGTTCCAACCTCTGCCTCTTACCCAGTTCCGAAGTCGCTTCCACATCTTCGAATAGCTCCCCACTCCTGGTATCAATTTATTGTATTAGTCCATTTTCATGTGGCTGGTAAAGACATACCCAAGACTGGGAAGAGAAAAAGGTTTAATGGACTTACAGTTTCACATGGCTGAGGAGGCCTCACAATCATGGAGGAAGGCAAGGAGGAGCAAGTCAAGTCTCACATGGCTGGTGGCAGGCAAAGGGGGAGAGCTTGTGCACAAAAACTCCTGTTTCTAAAACTCATGAAACGTATTCACTATCCTGAGAACAGCACAAGAAAGTCCCACCCCTGTGATTCAATTATCCCTCACTGGGTCCCTCCACAACAGTGGGAATTATGGGAGCTACAAGATGAAATTTGATTGGGGACACAGAGCCAAATCATATCAAATATTAATAGTTGAAAATTATTGATGAAAACCTTTCCATAAGGCTCTGAAACTTTCCTTAGTTGAAAACACAGACTAGCTTTTTGGCAAGAATCAGAGTAAAACAAAAATTATTTGTAGATGACAAACACAGGAAGGATGAGGCCAATGAGATCAGAATGTAGGAAAGTAAAGTTCCCCATTGGGGTACGATACAGAACATTTTTTTTTTCTCTGAGACAGAGTCTGGCTCTGTCACCCAGGCTGGAGTGGAGTAGCATAATCGCAGTTCACTGTGGCCTCAACCTCCTGTACTCAAGCAATCTTCCCACCTCAGTCTCCTGAGTAGCTGGGACGACCGGCACGAGCCACCATACCTGGCTAATGACTGGTTTTTCTTTCTTTTTTCTTTTTTTGTAGAAATGGTGTCTCACTATATTTCCTAGGCTGGTCTTCAATTCCTGGACTCAAGCAGTCCTCTTGCCTTGGCCTCTAAAGTGCTGGGATTACAGGTGTGAGCCACCATGCCCAGTCTGTAGCTATTTTATATGGATTTTATCAATATCTTTCCTTGAAAATAAAAACATATTATGGATAGTGAACACACTGAAAAATCTCCAGGGCCTTCACATAAAGCATATTGTTTTTGAAATATTTAAATTAACGACATTTCACCTATTCAAACTTAATTCAGGGACAGCTGTTTTCTGTGATTTGATAATTCTTCCTTTGCAGCTCTTTTTTTTTCTTTTTCTCTTTTTTTTTTTTTTTTTTTTGAGGCGGAGTCTTTCTCTGTCACCCAGGCTGGAGTGCAGTGACACAATCTTGGCTCACCACAACCTCTGCCTCCTGGGTTCAAGTGATTCTCCTGCCTCAGCCTCCCAAGTAGCTGAGGTTACAGGTATGAGCCACCACGGCCAGCTAATTTTTTGTGTTTTCAGTAGAGACAGTTTCACCGTGTTGGCCAGGCTGGTCTCAAACTCCTGACCTCAGATGATCTACCCGTCTCGGCCTCCCAAAGTGCTAAAATTACAAGTGTATGCTAACACACCCAGCCTTTTTTTTTTTTTTTTTTTTGAGACAGAGTCTGCTCTGTTGCCCACGCTGGCACGATCTTGGCGGCCCACTGCAACCTCCACCTCCCAGGTTCAAGAGATTTTCCTGCCTCAGCCTCTCGAGCAGCTGGGAATACAGGCATGCACCATCACACCTGGCTAATTTTTGTATTTTTAGTAGGGACAGGGTTTCACTGTGTTGGCCAGGCTGGTCTTGAACTCCTGACCTCAAGTGATCCACCCACTTCAGCCTCTCAAAGTGCTGGGATTTTAGGCATGGCCACCACACCCAGCCTCCTCTGCAGCTCTTACAATAAATGCTGAGCTGGTTAAGAAATACGAAACATGTCAAATACACCTAATTATTTCTAACATCTCTCCTATTTATAAGGCAAAATAACAAATTGTGGCTATTTTCCATGGGCTTTTGAGGTTATTTCAATAATAGTTCTAGGTGTACATAATATTCTGAAAGTATTTTTTATTTGTTCTAATTATAGGGCCAGATCTTGGGAGAGCAAATTCAAGAGGGTTGTGAGAAGAGAATTGATCACTTGAGGTAGAGATGGTCTTGGGTGACCAAGGAGCAACATTTAGCAACTTAACATAATTAAAATAAAATATTCAAAAATAAACATAGAAGAAAATAATACAGCTCCACAGAAACTTAATACTTCTGTTTTCCTTTTTTTTTCAATAATCATCATAAAGTCAACAAAAAACACAGGAAATTATTCTAAGACATGGAATTTTTAATCTGTAGGCAGATTACAGAGATGATAATAATCTTTTATGTTGTAAACAAAGTCATTCATCAAGAAACTAAGAAAGCAGGCCTATCAAAACTGACAAAAGTTTGCCAAAATTTTAGTAGAGTTCATAATTTCTTTTCAGACTTAGATGCTTTGAACCAAGGCAAATGCAATTCACTCTGGTTGAGCTTTGTCCTTCATTATGCTCTTTCTTTCCCTGACTCGAAGAAACTGATACTTTAGGACTATTTATTTTCCTTTGAAAAGTAAACATACAGGTTATTTTCCTTGTTACTGTTGTTTTGATATAGTTTTAGCCACCTATATTATTATTACTTTTAATCAAAGTAATTAATTTTCCTTACTCATAAGTTTAAGGCATTTTAATCAAAGTAATTAATTTCTGTTTTGCAGAAAATTGGGAATGAGTAATTGACCTCTGTCATATACAAACATTTTAGCAAATCATCAAAGATCTTGAATACACAAAGCACAACTTTCTACAACCACCCAATCCTTTTATACTTTCTTAAAGTGGCAAAAATGACCAAAACATACAGCCGCTTTGTTGCATATGAAAATAAGAAGCTAAAGAAAATAAATTAAAATTATTCTTAGTACTCAATGCTTGTATCCAATCTTTCCCTTTTATTAGCTCATTTTAACATTAGTTCTGTGTTTTATGTTTTCTAAGATCTTCAAAATTATGTTCAAGCTGACATACAATAAAACATAATTTCTGCTGATATTAAAAGTTTACTCACCAAAGAAGCTGAGGTTCCACTGCCACTTGGAAGCCACTCTGAGAACTAAGAAAAGATGTGCCTGGACTTAGGCAGCCCATGAGATGCGTGCCTCAGGCAGTATAATTCACCTGACTCCTCTCTAGTCACTGGCACAGCTTTGTGGATGACCTCCAAAAGTGCTAAGACAGTCTCAGAATGGCAAATTCATGACTCTCATGGAAATTTAAAATAAACATGTATCAACACTTTATATAACTCTTTAATGAGGAAACTGATAAGATATTAAAATCAGTTTAAATCAAGATTTGACTTTCAATGATTTATAGTCTATATGGGGCAGCATCCATTTACATAGTTATAGACAAGAATCACTTTTACCGCTATGGAAGAAAACATTTTTGTTTGTTTTTAAAAATTCAAACTATACTGATAACATTCTTTTTATTGATATATAAATATTATACATATTTATGGGGTACATGTGATATTTTGAGATATGCATAAATGTGTAATGATCAAATTAAGGTATGTATAATATTCATCACCTCTAACATTTATCATTCATTTGTCTTAATAACATTTCAAATCTTCTCTCCTCCCTATTTTTTTTTTTTTGGGACAGGATCTCACTCCATCACCCAGGCTGGAGTGCAGTGGCACCATCTCAGCTCACTACAACCTCTACCACATGGGTTCAAGCAATTCTTGGCCTCAGCCTCCTGAATAGCTGGGATTACAGGCATGTGCAACCACACCTGGCTAATTTTTACATTTTTATTAGAGATGGGGTTTCACCATGTTAGCCAAGCCGATCTTGAACTCCTGACCTCAGGTGACCCGCCTGCCTCAGCCTCCCAATATGCTGAATTACAGGAATGAACCACCATGCCTGGCCTCTCCTCCCTATTTTGAAATATAAAATAAACTATTGTTAACTATAGTCATCCTTTTGTGCTACCAAGCACTAAAAATTTGTTACTTCTATCTGACTGTATGTTTGTACCCCTTAACAGCCTCTCTTCATCTCTCTACCACCCTTTCCAGCATTTGGAAACCATCATTCTACTCTCTACCTCTACAAGATCAACGTGTTTTAGCTCCGACGTATGAGTGAGTATGTACAATGTCTGTCTTTCTGTTCTTGGCTTATTTCTCTTAACATAATGATCTCCTGTTTTGTTCATGTTGCAAATGATAGAATTTCAACCTTTTATTATAGATGAATAGTATTTTATTATGTATGTATCACATTATCCATTCATCTATTGATGGACACTTAACATTGATTCTCTATCTTGGCATTGTAAACAGTGCTGAAATATACATGGGGGTGCAGGTATTCCTTTGATATACTGACTTCCTTTCCTTTAGATAAATACCCAGTAGTGGGATTGCTGGATCATAGGGTAGTTCATTTTTAGTTTCTTAGGAAACCTTCATATTTTTTCCTTAATGGCTATACTAATCTACATTCCCATCAACAGTGTAAAAGAGTTCCCTTTTTTCTACATTCTCACCAGCATTGTTATTTTTTTGTCTTTGTAATAATAACCATTCTAAATGGGGTGGAATCATATCTCGTTGCGGTTTTGATTTGCATTTCCCTGATGTTTAGTGATGTTGAGCATATTTTCATATATCTGTTTGATGTTTTGTATCATTTTCTTCTATTTTGTTTTGGAGACAAGATCTCACTTGTTCTGTCACTCAGGATGGAGGGCAGTGATGTGATGAAAGCTCACTGCATCACATCACTGCCTAGGTTCAAGAAATTCTCCCACCTTAGCCTCCCAAGTCCCAGCCCCAGCTGGGACTACAGGCATACAATATTCAGTGTGATGTTAGCTGTGGGTTTGTTATAGATGGCCTTTATTATCTTGAAGTAGTGTTAATTCATTCTCACACTGCTATAAAGAACTACTTGAGACTGGGTAATTTATGAAGACAAGAGGTTTAATTGACTCAGTTCTGCAGGCTGTATAGGAAGCATGGCTGGGTGGCCTCAGGAAGCTTACAGTCATGGCAGAAGGCACAGAGGAAACAAGCACATCTTACCACAGTGGAGCAGGAGAGGGAGAGAGTGAACAAGGACGGGCTACACACTTCTAAACAACCAGATCTCATGAGAACTTACTCGCTAAGGGGAAATTCACTCTTATGATCCAATCACCTCCCACCAGGTACTTCTCTTAACATTGGAAATCACAATTCGACATGAGATTTGGGTAAAGACACAGAGCCAAACCATTGCAGGTAGGTTCCTTCTATGCCTGATTTATTGAGAGTTTTTATCAGGAAGTGATGTTGAATTTTATCAAATGCTTCTTCTGTGTTTATTGAGATGATCATATAGTTTTTGTCCTTCGTTTGTTGATGTGATGTATCACATTTATTGATTTGTGTGTTAAATCATCCTTGCATTTCTGGGATAAATCCCACTTTATCATGGTATATTATCTTTTTAATGTATTGTTGGATTCAGTTTGTTAGTATTTTTTCAAAGGTTTTTGCATCTGTGTTCATCAAAGATATTGGCCTGTAGTTTTATTTTTTATTGTGTCCTTATCTGGTTTCAGTATCAGGGTAATGCTAGCCTCATGGAATGACTTAGGAAGGATTCCCTACTCTTCAGAGTTTTGCAGTAGTTCAAGAGGAATTGGTGTTCGTTCTTCTTTATAAGTTTGATAGAACTCAGCAGCAAAGCTGTCTGGTCCTGGACTTTTTCATTATTGTTGGGAGAATTTGATTACTGATTCAATATTATTAACTGTTACTAATCAGTTCAGGTTTTCTACTTCTTCCTGGTTCAATCTTGGTAGGTTATATGTGTCCCAGAATTTATCTATTTCCTCTAAGTCTTCCAATTTGTTAATGTGTAGTTATTCATAATGGTCTCTAATGGTCCTTTGGATCATTGCGGTATCAGTTGTAATGCCTCATTTTTTTCTGCTTTTATATATTTGAGTCTTCTCTCATTTTTTCTTTGTTACTCTAGCTAGTGGTTTATCAATTTTTTCTTTTCAAAAAAAGTTTTTTATTTTATTAATCATTTGTATTTTTAATTTTTTTAACTTTTTTATAAGGAAACATTTTGAAGCCTTTATTTACGAAAGCTCTAAAAACAAATAATATCCTCTGTTTTGTAAATGATATTTTGTTTAAAAAGGACTACCCAGTTACAGCACTGTACTATCATGAATAAAGAACATACAAGAGAGACAAACCAATGTGGCTAACATTTGAAGATTTGCTAATATTACTGATTGAAGTGTAGGTAACACACATTATAACTTGTAGTCTATCATTTCAGGGTAGAGTTAATGATTACCAAAAAGTCTTCCTACATATGCTCTGGTCTGGTCACATGTTCTGTGTGGCTAAATATTTCACAGTCTCTTTTGTCAATATACATAAAAAAGATTGCAAAGATATACACACAAAAAACAAGCATTATACTCCTCAGGTAATTTTATTAGCTATATCTATATATGAGAATATGTATATATTATACATATATATGTATATACTATATATGTATATTGTATTTTGTTGTTTTGTACCAAATATCTTCATTATTTATCTTTGTAGCAACTATGAAAGCACAATTTTTGTCTTCCAATTTAATTTGGTACAAAATATACCTAAAGACCTGTTATCTTTGGATTTTAATAAAATTGATTTGTGTATCCAACAAATCAAGAGCATCATAAGTATGGCTACAAAATTTAAAAAAAAAAACAAGGGTAAACAGTGATGGAATAAAAAGAAGCAGATCAAGGGAAATGTGCTTCATAAAATAACTGTAGCTTCAACATCTTGAGTACCACTTTCCTGGCAGATTCTAAACATCCAGTCACAAAGGATTTTTCCTGAAGGATGTAAAGCTGTTTTAAAACTCTTCAGTCACAGAGCAGCCTGCACATGCCAATTAGAAACGGACAGACACTAGCTGTGCTTGAAAGATTAAACACTACTTACAGAAACAGCAGTTGCTAAACTCCTCAGTAGTTTGGTTTTTTTTTTTCTTTTTTTTTAGTTTTGTTGAATCGACAGTTTGCACAATGAACGTGCTATATTCTGTGGGTCAAAAACAAGTAAATGCTGTGTAAAGTTGGCAGATGGTCATTTTTTCAGCTAAGATCAAGAAAAAATAAAATTTCTGATAAAACAGAGGTTTTGAGTCAGAATTACCCTCTAAAGTGCAAAATTGATGGTATACAATCTCAAATAGCTAAAACTCCTGCAGAATGGAAGGGAGAGATAGGAAACATGGAAATAAATTATAGCCACTTCTAGTTAACTTAGGAAAAGGGAAAAATAAGCCAAACTTGAGTAGGTAAAGTTTATCAAAATATTCAACATGATGTAGCTTTTCCCACTCTCTGTCACACACACTTGCTCACAAGTATATTAAATTAAGGCCAAATCTAACCTCCCTCCCTCCCTCCCTCCCTCTCTCCCTCCCTCTCTCCCTCCCTCTCTCCCTCCCTCTCTCCCTCCTTCCCTTCCTTCCTTTCTTCCTTCCTCCCTTCCTCTCTCTCTCTCTTTCTTTTTTTCTTTCTTCTTCCTTTCTTGATGGAGTCTCACCCTGTCATCCAGGCTGGAATGCAATGGTGCAATCTTGGCTCACTGCAATCTCCACCTCTCAGGTTCAAGCCATTCTCCTGCCTCAGCCTCCTGAGTAGCTGGGATTACAGGTGTGTGCCACCACGTCCAGCTAATTTTTTGTATCTTTAGTAGAGACGGGGTTTCACCATGTTGGCCAGGGTGGTCTCAAACTCCCGACCTTGTGATCCACCCCCCTTGGCCTCCCAAAGTGCTGGGATTACAGGCGTGAGCCACCACGCCAGGCCTCTGTGTTTCTTTTTATTAATATCTGAGGTAGGAAGGGTCATACTTCGTACTGAAAGGCAGACAATAAAATGGGCCATGAAAATTGGGGTACCATCTGTTGTTCAAGGGATTGTCTGTTGTTCTAGGTGCTGTCTGTTGTTCAAGAGATTAGTCAGAGATAAAATCTAGATACAAGCATGTGTGTAGGTCAAAATAACATTAAAAGGACTATTTCACGTCATCACTGCTTGTTGGCTTCCTCTTCATATGCATTCCCTGTGCCATTCTGTACATAGGATGAACCAGGACCAGGGCCACATAAATGACCACAATATTTGGTATCATCAATATGATCTTCAAAGAACATTTCTCTCATTTTGGAAAAGGCCATTTCTATCAGCAATAAATCAGATCCTGCCTGATATTGTGGTCCTATCTGTTCCAGCTCTACCTGTCCTACCCACTCCTGTAATCCACTTTTGAGATTTTTGCAGCTCTTCATGAAGTATGTCACAGCATAAATGATAGGAAAAAATAGTCAAAGGATCTCAAAGAAGTCAAGTTATTCTTCAGGGAAGTTAGAGTTGGTCAAGATTTTGACTAAATAGCCAAAGTCATAACTGCTATGAAATGACAACCATTTGACCCCTTCGCAGAGGACCACTCCCAAACCACCATGAAGCATGTATACCTATGTGACAAATCTGCACATTCTGCACATGTACCCCAGAACTTAAAGTATAATAATTTAAAAAAAGAAGTTCAGCAAAGTAGTCGGTCTCCATTCCTTCCTCCTTATGTTTTCATTCTGGATACCAGATGTTGTTAGTAGCTTTATAGAGTGCTGGGCATATATATCCTCTGTCAAATTAAGTTTAAAATGAAGATGCCAAGGTGAAGTTCCTGGAGGGTATTCTGCTTGCTAATTCATAAATGTCAGTCCTAGCTGAATTATCTTTAACAAGTCTACATTACACTGCAATAATTGATACTGATAGTCAGCATTCCTCCTGAATTCTGCAATAGGTCTTGCAACCACACCTGGAAACTCGGTGTCCATAGCAACGTAATGATATTTTCGGATAACTTGACGAATTTTCTTCATCTCTTAATTCAAGTTGCAAGCCCAAACTTCACAAACTCTTTAGCTATGCGCTATAGTTGCTGCTGGCATAGTGAGGGCACAAGGGAGTCTAGAGGCCAAGCATTAGTATGTTACACTTGATTGAAGATTTGTTCCATAAAATATTTTATCCTTTATTTATGTACTTGTGTGGCTGAGCTCACCGTCCACCTCCTTCTTCTCGCCATAGAGACAACACTCGGTGGCGTGGCCATGGTGGTGGCCGTGTGGCGGTGGCAGTAGCCGTGGCAATGCGGCCCCATAGGCATCTCTCCCCAGCAAGAG
Source organism: Cacajao melanocephalus (assembly GCA_963573385.1). NCBI lineage: Eukaryota > Metazoa > Chordata > Mammalia > Primates > Pitheciidae > Cacajao > Cacajao melanocephalus. The sequence goes on along the minus strand of CAUYLG010005140.1, from coordinate 8,031 downwards.
GGAAAGGCGAGCAGGAGCTGCGCCACACCGTGCTGTGCCATCCTTTGTATTCTTTTTAGTATCTTTTTCGTTTAGTTCTGCTCTGATCTTTATTATTTCTTTCCTTTTACTAATTTTGAATTTGATTTGTTCTTGCTTTTCCAGATCCTTGAGGTACATTATTAGGTTGTTTATTTGAAATTGTTGTACTCTTTTGATGTGGGCATTTATTGCTATAAACATCTCCCTAGGCACTGCTTTTACTGTATCCCTTAGGTTTCGGCTTGTTGTATTTTCATTTTCATTTGTTTCAAGAACACTTTTGATTTACTTCTTAATTTCTTCACTGACTCCATAGTCATTTGGGAGCATGTTGCTTTATTTCTATATACTTGTACAGTCTTCCAAGTTCCTCTTGTTATTTATTTCTGGTTTTATTCCATTGTGGCCATATAAGACACTTGATATAATTTCAAGTTTAAAAAATTGTTTGCAACTGGTTTTATGGCCTATCATATGGTCTATACTGAAGAATGTTCCATGTGCTGCTGAGAAAAATGTGTATTCTGCAGCTGTTTTATACAATGTTCTGTGAATATCTGTTGTGTCCATTTGTTCTAAAGTGCAGTTTCTGTCCAAAGTCTTTGTTGATTTTCTATCTAGGTGATCTGTACCATGCCGAGAGTGGAGTGTCAAAGTCCCCGGATATCATTGTATTATGGTCTATCTCCCTTTAGACCTGATAGTATTGGCTTTCTATATCTGGGTGCTCCAGGTTTGGAAATTATATGTATATAATTATTGTAGCCTCTTGCTGAACCGATCCCTTCATTATTAATAATGAACTTTTTGTCTCTTCTTACAGTTTTTTACTTAAAGTTTATTTTATCTGATATGAGTATAAACACTTTTGCTCATCTTTAATTGCCATTTGTGTGAAAATATTTTTCTATTCTTCACTTTTAGTTTATATGTGTCTTTACAGGTGAAGTGAGTTTCTCATAGGTAGCATATAATTGGGTTATGTTTTTAATATATTCAGCCAGTCTACACATTTTAAGTGATGAATTTAATCTGTTCATATTCAAAGTTGTCATTGATAGGTGAGGACTTATTCCTGTCATTTTGTTCATTGTTTGGGGGTTGTTTTGTATATCCTTTATTCCTTTCTTTGCCTCTTATTGCTTATTATTGCAGTCTGATGGTTTACTATAGTGGTAATGTTTGACTCCTTTCTTTTTCTGATTTGTACATCTGCTGTACCAGTGAGATTTATACCCTCACGTGTTTTCATGGCAGATATCATCCTTTCACTTCTAGAAGTAGGACTTCTTAAGCATTTCTTGTAGGATCAGCTAGTGATGATAATTTCCCAGTTTTTACTTGTCTGGGAAAGGCTATTTTAGCTCTTTTAATATAATATAACATTTTCTCTTAGCCTGTAATGTTTCTGCTGATAAATCTGAAGTTAGCCTGATGGAGATTCTGTTATGTGACTTGATGCCGTTCTCCTTCTGCCTTTTGAGTTATTTCTTTCTCTTTGACTTTTGACGGTTTGACTATAATGTGTCTCGAAAAGACCTTTCTGGGTTGAATCTGTTTTGTGATCTCTGAGCTTCCTATATCTGAATGTCTATATGACTTGCAAGACTTGGAGAGTGTTAGTCCATTCTTGTGTTACTATAAAGGAATACCTGAGACCACATAATTTGTAATGAAAAGAGGTTTAATTGGCTCACAGTCCTGCAGACTGTACAGAAAGCATAGTGCTAGCATTTACTTCTGATGAGGCCTTCAGGAAGCTTGCAATCATGGCTGAAGGTGAAAAGGGAGCCAGCATGTCACATGGCAAGAACGAGAGCAAGAAAGAGGGGGACATGCCACACTCTTTTAAACAATCAGATCTTGTGTAAACTCGGAACAAGAACTCACTCATTGTGTTAGGCTGTCCTTGTATGGCTGTAAAGAAATGACCGAGCCTGGGAACAGTGGCTCACACCTGTAATCCTAGCACTTTGGGAGGCCACGGCAGGTGGATTGCCTGAGCTTAGGAGTTCGAGACCAGCCTAGGCAACATGGCGAAACCTCATCTCTACTAAAAATACCAAAATTAGCTGGATGTGGTGGTGCACGCCTGTAGTCCCAGCTATTTGAGAGGCTGAGGCATGAGAATTGCTTGGACCCAGGAGGTGGAGTTTGCAGTAAGCCGAGATTGTGCCACTGCACTCCAGTCTGGGTGACAGAGTGAGACTATCTCAAAAAATAAAAATAAAAAAGAAACACCTGAGAATGGGTAATATATAAAGAAAAGAGTTTTAATTCCCTCACAGTTCTGCAGGAATTACAAGAAGCATAGTGCTGGTGTCTGCTTGGCTTATAGGGAGGTCTCGCGAAGCTTACAATCATGGCTGAAAGCAAAGGGAGAGAAGTCATGTTACATGGCAAGAGCAGAAGCAGGAGAGGGAGCGTTGTGGAGAAGGTGCCACACATTTTAAATGACCAGGTCTTTCAAGAACCTACCATTACAAAGACAACACCAAGCCATGAGCCAAACACCTTCAAGGCCCCACCTCCAACACTGAGGATTACATGTCAACCTGAGATTTGGAGGGGACAGTTATCCAAATGACATCAGTAAGCTTTCAGCTATTATTTTGTTAAGTAGGTTTTCTATGTCTTTGCCTGTATCTTTTCCTTCTGGAACTCTCAGAATTTGAATATTTGGATTTACAATGTCCCATATTTCATGCAGCCTTTTCAGTCCTTTTTTTTCCTTTTTATTATTTCCTTTTCTTCTTTTCTCAGTTTTTTTTTGTGTGTGGGGGGTAAGGGTGTCTGACTAGATTGCTTCATAAGACCTGTCTCTGGGTTCAAAAATTCTTTCTTCTGTTTGATCTAGTCCATTGTTTATGTTCTTAATTGTATTTTTTAACTTCATTCATTGATTTCTTCTGTTGTAGGATTGATGTTTCTTTTCAATAACATCTATATCTTTTTTGAATTTCTCATTCAGATCATGAATTATTTTCTGAATTTCTTCGTATTTTTATCTGTGTTCTCATGTAACTCACTGAGTTTCGTTAATACTATTATTTTGTATTTTTTTCAAGAATTTTCTAACTTTTCTTTAAGAACTGTTATGGAGAATTATTGTGTTTCTTTGGAGGCGTCATGCTTTCTTAATTGATAACATTCCTTGTTTCCTTACATTAATATCTGTGCCTCTGTTGTAACAGTCACTTTTTCCAATTTTATGGATTGGCTTTCACAGGGAAGATGTTTTCTTACAGATTTATCTACAGTGTTGGTCAGCTTTGATTCTGGGTGTGTGCAGTGGTATAATTTCCATGTGATTTCTTCAGTGATAATTAGCATCAGTGACATTTGCGAGTTCCTCAGTTGCTTACACTGCAGTTGTTAGTGAAGGTTATAATAAAATTTTTCTGGGCATGGGAATATTAGGTGGGCTGATCCTCAGGCATCAGTGGTGGCAGCAATGAAAAGGCTTGTTTTCAGGCCTCTGTTTACAGTGTCCATAGGTGCTGGCAGCGGTGAGTGGGGTGAGCCAATCCTTAGGCCCACGGATAATGTGCGTGGACACTGGTGCCAGCTGCATTAGGTGGAGTGGATTGATTCCCAGGTCCCTGGATGGTATGTATGGCACTGGTGGCCTATATGTAAAAATATATATATGAGGGGGTGGATCCCTCATGGCTTGATGCTGTCTTTGCAATAGGGAGTTCTTGTGAGATCTGGTTATTTAAAAGCATGTGGCACCCTCCCCCCAACTCTCTCTTGCTTGCTCCTGCTTTCACCATGTAGTGTGGCAAAATGCACACACACGTACTCTCACATATGTGTAATATAAATATTACATATATATGTAAACATCTGTATATATGTGTGTGTGTCTGTGTGCATATATATGCATATATAGAGACATCTGTTGCATGGGGACTGAGAAGAAGGCTGTAGAACATAGTTCTGGGATGATGAAGCTGCCAGATGATGTGATCGGGGCCCAGGCTCTGTCAGCTTTCCTCTGTCTGTCTCCATGGGTGGCCTTTACCAGCTGGCGTTTCCCCTCATGGTTCATCAGACAGCATGTCATTACACGGCACACTACCTGGCCTCTCTTGTCCTCTGGCTTCTGGTTGGGTTTGACAAATAGAAGACTTTAGCAGAAGATTTAAGGGGTGACTATGGGCCTCAGAAGTCCCACAGTCTGCTGTCTATAAGCTGGAAGACCAGGAAAGCTGGCAGTGTAATCTATTCTGAGCCCAAAAGCCTCAGAACTGTGGGAGCCAACAGTCCTGGTCTGAGTTTGAAGGCCAGAGAATCAGGCACATCTGTGCCCCAGGGGCAGGAGAAGATAGATGTCCTAGCTTAGACAGAGAGAGTCAACGTTTAGGAGGAAATATTTTTATTACTATCAATTTGCTACAACTTAATTTCTATTTCTACAGAACTGTAAGACAGCCTAGTTAATCAAAGGCAATCAAAGGCTACAACCCTATAGAGTCAGATCATCCCTGAAGGCCCTGCTAGACGAGGCCAGCATTTCATGGAAGACACTGCTAATGATCACTTTTATTCATTTTCAAGTCTTTGACAAGTTCTTCTCCCTGAAGCTGGGAAGTTTTTGGAAGAGTGAACGTATATGTGTGTATGTGTGTGTTGGGGGAGGGGGTGGGTATTTATGTATCACCGATTAGATCAGATTGTGAAAGCCTCCTCTGGCCTGCTAAAAAATTTGGGCTTCACGCTGTGCAATAATAACGTTCTGAAACAGGAAGTGACATGATCACTTTATATATTAAAATGATCACTCTGCTATGAGTGAAGGATAGTTTGATGGTATAATGGTGCTGGTATAATGGTGCTGATAAAGAATAACCAGGTAATTCAGTAAGGGAATAAGATGAGGAATTTAAAAGGTAAAACCAAGGTATTGGTTTAAAAAGAGTTTAAAATCAAGGTGAAAACAAGTACAGTTGGCAGAGTGTTAGATTTAGAAGTTCGGGCATAGGGTGTATCAAAACTACTTAAGGTTTCTAGCTTGTAGATATTGCTGGAGTCTGGGAATACAGGAGATGCAGTAAGTTCCAGAAGAATAAATTTGGACTCCTGCATAAGAGAAGACCTGGAAACTTTCAGTAGTAACCTCCAACAGATAGTCGAAAATATGGTTGGGAGTTAAGGAGAATGGTCAGGGCCGGGCATGAGGTGTTAAGGCCAAATGAATAGATGCGTTACCTAGTGAGTAAGAAGAGAAGAGGGTGGAAAGTGAGTACTGGCCAAAAGGAAAGGTAGCTCATGAAGAAAGCTGGAAAGCAGTGGTCAGCGAAGGAGGAGCATAGTGGAATAGTTCTTTCCTCTGACCCTTCATTTTACCACTTGGGACATTTATTATTGCAAAGATTTGTAGGTCGAGTCCACTGAGAATCTATGGACTCACAGAATCTATGATCAACAAGTTAGTCAAAGCAGATTTGTTGCTGACAGATAAGCAGCAAAAATAAACAGAAACCAAGGATTTGGCCCAGCAAGGCTCAATAAAACTTTCCAGGCTGGATGGAATCTTGTCTGCCCACGTTTCATGTCACTTTGCAGCTGAGAGACCCTGAAATTGCTCTGCCATGGGTTTTATACCCTGAGCATTTCTGGGCTCACCGAACACAAGGGTTGCAGAACATCCTGTTCTAGAAGGAACAAGGGCATAGGTTGGGTTGTTCTGGACAGTTTCTCCTTATCCCAGGACATTGCATTCTGTAAGTGACATGGGAGAAAGGTGGATTGGCCAACACCATCCAGGTACGTGGCCTCCTAGGTTGGCACTTACCACTTTTTTGAGAACTATTTGATGATACCTCTCTTTTAACCAACTGCATTTCCACTCTATAGCTCCTCTAGCACGGAGCCTTGAACACAGTTGCCATTTAATACATGTTAAGTAAATGAATGAAAAGAACTGTGCAACAAAAAGGACATTAGAGAGAATTGCTAAGCCATATAGGAGAAACTGAGAAAATGGTCTGCTAGAAATGTCTAAAGAGAAACATCAGACTCAGCAAGAAAACTGTGGGGTTGGGGTACAAAGACACCCCAGGGAGGCACCGATAAAGATGGGGATAAACAACGACTAACTCAATTCCCCAGCAGGCTGTCAGAGTCTGCTGGAGTGATGGTATCGGCAGGTGGTCACGAGCCAGCGAATTGCTTTCTAATCACTTGTGTGGTGTAGATCCTACACTAGGTAGGCTCCCTTAGAAGGGAACTAAGGCTCCTCCTTCTGAGTCTGGCCACCTGGTGACATCATAGATTGCCCAGAGTACTGACTCATTATCACCCACGAAGATGGAAAGGTATTCAACTCACCAGGAAATTTAAGTTCCTACTTTAGATTTCACCCTTGTGAACAAGGAGATGATTAGATTATTTGTCAGTGTAGCAATTTACTCACCCTCTATTTCCCTTGCCTGTTCTGTTACTGATGGATAACAGAATCCTTCTCAATTTATAGTCATTGTCTGGCACTTTAGAAAGCAGGTATGAAGATAAAGAAACTTCATGTTACATTATTTTACACTCTTGGTTTCATCATTAAAACCAGCATTTAAAAGTAGAGATTTTATGTTTGTCAGTTGCCAGCTTTTTGCATTGTTGCATTGTTCAGAGGTTAACTTTTGGTACTTTAAAAAATTATTATAATTTATTTAACAATCTAGGAAGTTCACAGTCATCAGCAACTCTGGTGCAATTTGACGTGCAGTTGGGAATTTGAGAATCTCTGTGGAGCTGTTAGTGCAGTGAACCTTTTATGTAAAATATATGCATACTTTTTTTTTTAAGACAAGGTCTTGCTCGTTTTTACCTGCTCTAGAGTGCAGTGGTGTGAGCATAGCTCACTGCAACCTTGAATTCCTGGGCTCAAGGGATCCTTCCACCTCAGCCTCATATAGGTAGCTGGGACTACAGGTGTATGCCACTGCACCCAGCTAATTTTTAATTTTTTTAAAAATTTATTATACTTTAAGTTCTGGGGTACATGTGCAGAATGTGCAGGTTTGTTACATAGGTATACACATGCCATGGTGGTTTCCTGCGTCCATCACCCCATCATCTACATTAGGTATTCCTAATGCTATCCCTCCCCAAACCCCGCACCCCTTCTATTCCTCCCCAAGTCCCCCATCCCTGATAGGCCCCAGGGTGTGATGTTCCCCTCCCTGTGTCCATTTGTTCTTGTTGTTCAAAACCCACTCATGAGTGAGAACATGGCATTGTTTGGTTTTCTGTTCTTGTGTCAGTTTGCTGAGAACGATCGTTTCCAGCTTTATCCATGTCCCTGCAAAGGACGTGAACTCATCCTTTTTTAAGACTGCATAGTATTCCATGGTGTATATATGCCACATTTTCTTTATCCAGTCTATCACTGATGGGCATTTGGGTTGGTTCCAAGTTTTTGCTATTGTGAATGGTGCATCAGTAAACATACATTTTCATATGTCTTTATAATAGAATGATTTATAGTCCTTCGGGTATATACCCAGTAATGGGATTGCTGGGTCAAATGGAATTTCTATTTCTAGATCCCTGAGGAATCGCCACACTGTTTTCCACAATGGTTGAACTAATTTACACTCCCACCAACAGTGTAAAAGCTTTCCCATTTCTCCACATCCTCTCCAGCATCTGTTGTCTCCAGATTTTTAAATGAGCACCAGTCTAACTGCTGTGAGATGGTATCTCAATGTGGTTTTGATTTGCATTTCTCTAATGAACAGTGGTGATGAACTTTTTTCATATTTTTATTGGCTGCATAAATGTCTTATTTTGAGAAGTGTCTGTTTATATCCTTCACCCACTTTTTGATGGGGTTGTTTGTTATTGTAAATTTGTTTAAGTTCTTTGTAGATTCTGGTTATTAGCCCTTTGTTAGATGAGTAGATTGCAAAAAGTTCTTCCCATTCTTTTCGTTGCCAGTTCACTCTAATGATAGTTTCTTTTGCTGTGCAGAGCTCTTAAGTTTAATTAGATCTCATTTGTCTA